>JAPWTK010001102.1:0-87582 GCA_029963805.1 Aromia moschata | reverse complement strand
ACCATAAAAGATGTAAAAAAATGGCATGATGTCAAAAAGTGACAAATGACACATTGTCCTCAGAATGGCATTTAAAATTAAAATAGGTGAACTAAGAATAAGAGTTTTCCATTAAACTGGAATTGGAACTATGCCAATAAATGTAGTCATGTGTAATTTCCAATTCCAAAATTTCATTATTCTATATTTGAAAACGACAGTTATAGGAGTGAGCCATATATACATACGTTTTTTTTAATGGGACACCCGTATAGTTTGATACATTTTTTTCGATGTATCAACATTTCCGAAAATCGCCAAAAACGCCTCACGTAATTAATGGACGCCCCCAAACATGTATACAAAATATGTTAGGTATACAGTATTCTTATTACTTTTTGTGTATTTTCTCAATTTAGAACAATGCAATGCCTTATTCAAGGTAATTGTTCAAAACCCAATAAAAATAATGTAAACTGTCATCTTTAGATGTGTTGTATTTTTGTTATAGAATATGTAAAATTCCTCTAAAATTAATACTAGGAGAACATCTTTAAGAAAAAAAAAACATAATTATATTATACAGGGTGTCCGGAAATTGAGTGTACAACGTAACACCAAAGATTCCTTGACCGAAAAGAAAACGATTTAGGCCAACTTGCATAATGACCATAGCTGTTTCCTTTAGCTGCTAGTCATTTTTTAATGTTAACGCTGCTTTGATTGCACTTCGATATCATCATTAGTGTAGCAGTTATAGTTTGTATACATCATTCTGGGGCACTCCGTACACTAAAGACTCTATTTTTTATTGAAATTGTTTTAAAGTTACACTCTACAAGACACCAACTACATATGCCAACCTTTTCAATGAGGTGATTATGTGTATTACAGATTTCTTTTATAACCAGGTTCTGACCGTCATCTGAAGATGAAGCTTTAACATATGCGGGACATTGTACTCTAAATGATCTAAAACAGAACAAAAAATGTACCCATATTTTATCATTAAAGATCAAAAATCATTTGGTCAAGTGACCAATTAATAGTATCACAATGAAAAATTATTTTTCATTGTTCAGTTCTTTAAGTATTACCTTTACGCGTGATTCACATTTTCTTCTTCTTTATGTACTTATACAAGGATTGAGCACTGCTTACAGGTATACACAATTAAAATACATTTGATAATTAATTGCTTTTGGTTCAGTCATGTTTTGTACTGATTTGTTTATGTTAAGAATGTTTTACTAGATGTATCACAAAATAAAATTATTACTCCGTAAGATATGTATGTATTTTATTTACTAACTTTAACTTGTTTAATGTATTTTGTAACATATGTGGACCCTACTTACCCACAAGTCTGCTATGAGTGATGATGTTTCTTAATTCATTTTATATGCGGTTATTTGACATTTATGTCATATTAATACCTAATCCCGAAAGGTTAAAATTTATCTCAAACATATTTTCAGTTATGATATTATTGAAGATTATTTTTCCTATAATGATTGTTAAGGGGTTATATATGTTGCGGCCCTTAGAAATTTTAGGGGTTTTTATCATTTTTTCTAACCGTCATCAAACTTTAAAAAAAAAACTTTATGCTATTGAGTTGTACAAATTATGAGATACTTATGACATTTTTTTAATCGAAAAATTTTCAATACTAGAGGATCTATGGCCTTCGCCCCGAAATGCTGTTTTTGTCCCATCGCTTGCAGTGAGCATATTTGTGAATGGCTCAACTGAAATAAAAATAAAAAAATATAATTAAAATATAAAAAAATATCGTTCCCTAGTAATTGAATGAATGGTTTTGCAAAATTATTTTATTTTCGAACATGGCGACGATTTTCTCAAAAAAAGTGGATTTTCGAGGTTTCTCAGATTGGGTTTTTTCGGTCTGTGGTTCAAAGAAATTACACCTATGTATCTTGTACTGAGAGATGGGCGCGGAGACTTGCCCTTGAGCATGCAATACATTTTTTTTCGATTTTTTTTGGCGCGCCGCAACATATATAAGCCCTTAAAGGCAGTAAACCTTTATGCATGTTCCACAGTTCACACATTTTTATTTCATTGCACTGTGTAAAGAAAGTGTGAATGTTTCTGTTTTTATATAAAAAAATTATTTGGAAAAAGAATTTAATATTGTATGCAAGTCGTGAGTCCCTTTTTTGACTTGTCTGGTGGTCATTTATTGACAAAATTCACACTTGTCATAAAGGGTCATTTGACATATGAATAACTATTAATAATTTGTTACATGAATAACTATTTTGATTATGAAAAGTGTACTAGGTTAAAAACAACTGGTAAAATTTGTAACTTATACCCTCATGATGTTCGTATAAGCAAAACTAGAATGAAAGCTAGATAACTTGGACTGAAAAAATACAGGGTTCAGGTTAAAAAAATACAGCTTGATGAGTCTGGAAGATTAAAACATTTCTGAACTGGCTGTGTTTAGGTAAATATAGACATCCAAAAAAATGTCATCAAAGTTGGCCAAAAAAAAAAACCTATATAACCTTATTTACTTGTCAAGACTGTCACATCATATGACAGCCATTGTTTATTTTACAAATTGTGACAGACACTTGTCAAAAGTTTGACAAAACCGAAAAGTTTAGACGTGACCGCTATTTCCATCTCTCGTTCATAGCCAGAGTTGATGACGTTTTTTTTTGGATGTATATTATGATACAGGTTTTCATCTCAAAATGATATGCGTTTTTCAAATTTGTGTAATTATAGATTTTGGTCATATTAAAATAAGGATGTTAGTAAATATAAAGAAGTATATGGACAACCCTTAGATTCACCAATATCTTAAAAAAAGAAGCAAAAAGGGTGCAAACAACCTGATACATTACATTTGTGAGGTTGTTTGTTTGTCCTCTGCATCTGCAGAGGATAAATTGTTGATGAACATACTGATAAATGTTTAGTAAAAATTGATCAAGTATTTGATGCATATTTGATGTTTTCTAGGTTTCCCAGAATGGGCTTCCTGCGTAACTCGCGTGAACTACTGTGGCGCCATCTGAGCAAGCATTGTGACCAAAATTATAAACTTCTACATGATTTCTACTCGCAGCAGTATCAAAGTTAATTGTTTGTGAAATATGGTAGTAATTATTCGTGTGATTTTTAATCAATCACGATTGACAATCTAAGAAGGAAAGGTATTGAAAAAGGAACTTAACTAATTCAGTTTTTGTCAGAGTTTTTGTCGAGTTAAATATATATAGTAAAAATACGCAATGAGGTCAATGGAGGTCAATGGAGGGATTTGTTGACACATTTGTTCACAGCGTTAAGCAACATTTTTTCCTCTCCAGCTCCCATTTGCATAGCAATTTTTCCTTTGCAAATCCTTTGATTTATAATTGTTGGTACAATAATGCTAATTATGTCTATTAAAAAATAAGTTACATAGTTATTTACAGTTACATAAAAATATATAGTTATTTTACCTTTTTCGTCGAATACCTGTTCCTGTTGGCACAAATCTTTTTCCACCATGTATACACGTGTACCTTAAATCTGCATATATAATATCTGGATTATAATTTTTTTGGGAATTCCGTTTAATAGCAGAAGCAATTTTCCTAGAATGCCTTCTGTAAAACTGAATGTCATTCTCATTACACGTTTTATAAATTGCTTCCTTTAGTTCACTGTATGTAGAAAACGTTTGACCAATACTAACATTAAGTTCTACATTGACACTAACTGCCTGCAAAATATGGGCATTTTATTAAAAAAAAAACAAATATAATTAATAAACTTACAATATGTTTTGAAAAATTAACAAACAATTAGAAAAAACAGAATAGATTCTAGTTCTAAGAAACAGAATAGTAAAATATGATTCTATAATTACTAAAAAGGATAACCATAATATTCAAGTACTTACTGTTTCTTTACTGACATCAGTTAAAAAATCATGTTTATATGAAGATATTGCATTAGGAAGTTCCAAAGGGTGGTTATGTTTAATGTTTAGTGCTACAATCTGTAACACTGTAGCGGGTTCTACCAGTTTAAATCTAAAATAAGCTGGACATTCATTAGTAAACCTAAAAAGTAATTGCTTAGAACTTAGTTAAAAGAGTTAAAAGGTATATACACACTTCTTGTGGCCTTCTTTTAAAAGAGGAAAATTCTTAAAAGCACATTTAAATTTTAATTCCAATACATAAGATTTTTTTTTCGTCATAGGATTTAAACTGCTCTCTATTAGTCTGCAATCCTTTTTTAAAAAACGTGTGTTTGTTGCCACACAATATTTATGTAACTTTTCTTCTAATTCTTTATAGCTATTAAAGCAACTTCCAATCTCAAAATACTCCATTTAGAGGGCATGCATTTCCTTAAATTTATATTTAGTATTTAATTTTTCTACACAACATATTATTTAACATTTTTGTAGAGCACAAAACAAAAACAATATTTTATCACAGTTTAGAAAGAATTACATATACATAAACTGTTGTTTTGTGGTTATGTTTTATTTTATTTGTCCTTGATACTTTAATAGTATATTTTAACTACTAACAGGGAACTTTAGTTGAAAATGAACGTAGACTTCTTGATTTACTTCATGTAAAGGCCAAAATACACTATACATGATATATTTTAACATAAATTCAAAATACAGGATGTTAAAGATGTCGCAAACCTCTAACAAAATTTGGAAATTCACTAAAGAAAATCCGAACTACTTGTGTTTAGTATTGTGAGTTGTTTTTTTTAGTGTTACAAGTTTAATATAACTCAGGCTGTTAGACTCTCACACTGTATTTCCATGTATTATGATTATTTTTTGTTTATTCTTTTTACGTCATAATTTAAATTTTTACAATGTGTTCCGGCCTTTTCCGGATATTTTCATCGGACATCTGAACTACAAAATATGTACCCAAAAACTTTTAGACGTTTCAAACCTAAATTAAGTAGGTTGAGCTTGACGTAGGTCATATGTACATTGTCAATGGTACATACATATGTCAATGTTTAGTGGTTATGTTATTTCCACGTAAACAATATATTCGATTCTAGGATTATATTGAGATTTTTTTGAACTGTTCACAAAAATTCATACAAAACATGGTTCTAAAACGTACTAAGGGCTACCAAGACATCGACGGATCTAGTGGGGCTACTCAAACTGATCCTAGAAATGAACTTGTGGATCCTGATACTATAATTCCTCAAGAAATTGAAATGGCATCTGTTTCTGTAGTGCCTGATGGTAACTTTTAATCAGTACGTGTTTTGCTCGAAAGATTTACTGATTGTTTGTTTAGATACTTTTACTGTGGCACAAGCTGTTAACGCCTTAGGATTCGGATGGTTTCAAGTAAAACTATCATTGTGGACGGGACTCTGTTGGATGGCAGATAGTATGGAGATGACTATCCTGTCTATTTTATCTCCTGCATTACATTGTGACTGGCATATATCAAGGTAAAATTATTATTCATCGTGAGACGTTATTCATAAGAGTTATTTTGATGATGGGATGTTATTTATTGCATGTACAAATTTTGTCATTACATCTTTTGTAATTATCATAATTAACACTTTTTGAAATTAAAGTCAATTCAGTTATGTTAGATCAGAGTAGGTTCTTTATGTTAAAGTTGATATTCAAATTGCCACATTTTTTTGAACACCCCGTTGCATACTTCTCAATTCAAGTAATTGTTTATACCTGATACTTTAGTTATGTTAGTGTTACATAAATAATATCTGATCTTTTATTGTAAGATTGTAGAAAAATAAGGTTATAAAAGCCTAGGAATATATGATTTTAATACTACACGTTTAACATGCCTTTTAAACAAGATATTACAGGCACCAGTACCTGCATTTTTATCACTATGGCCACAAGGGAACTTATATTTGTACTTCAGTTGCAAATTGTAGGAAACTATTCTTTTTGTTATACACCATCTCCATATAGTCAAAAAATGTTGTACAACTTTGAATGTTTGTATATTGTTTTTCCCTTTTTTTAGACCCACGGTGTGCTTTGTTGCACCATCTGGTCTCCCCCTGGTCAAGTGATAGCAAACGCGAACTTCAGTGAGCATAAACCATTGTCAGGTTAAATGTTTGTAGAGGAGGGCAAAAACACTACATATTTCAAGGATGGATCATGGATCTGTGTACATCGTTACAATTACTGCTTTAGTGTTTATGGTTTCTCAGTTGATGCAAAGTTGGAGCCCTTCGACCGCTCTGCAATTTGCAGCTGCTCTTTCAGTAAATTCTTTGTGCTGTCTAAAGCACATAGATCTTACTATAGATAATCGAATAAATGCTGACCTAATTATGATCAAATTTCCGTTGCTGATTCTCTCAAATGGACACTGAATAACATCCACATTTAATAGATAATTATAATAATGTCTTAACTTGCAAGCAGTGACAAGCAGATTTAAATAATTTGTGAAGTTTGTCATTTTGAAAAATGAAAGAAACCTACTTGAATAATCCTATCTGAGATTTAGAGTTTGGCTGAACTTCCGTTTACGACTTATCTCCAAATCGCTTGAGACTTGGTATATAGGGGGTTTTAGGTGTGCTAAGCACGAATCTATGTATGAAAATGACCGCAAAATGCTCCTAAGTGCCCCAAAATGCCTGTAAAGTCCGTTTTATCGACAATGAGTAACTTAGTTATTTCAATTTTTTTGTTTTGTTTGAAATTGAAAATAATCAATAACTTTGATTTACAATAAATAATCTAGTTAATTTTTTAGTAATTTTAATTTATTTACAAAATGATTTATTAATTTTCATATTTACAATGATGATAAAGTATATAAATTTTTTACTCTAATCTCGTTTTTTCTGGGTAGATTGTTCTAATCTCTTGAATAAATTGATTAAAGGGATCAACATTCAATTTGTCGCAATGGCGTCGCCAGTATTTCCGTACTTCCGTGTATGCACTATCTCCAAATCGCTTGAAATTTGGTATACGAGGGTTTTTTGGTGTGCTGAGTATGAATCTGGGTATAAGAATATCCGCAATTGCCCGCAAGTGTCTGTAAGTGGCCACAAGTAAGGTTAAAATGCTTCAAAATCGCCAAATGAAAGTGTTCGATATCTCACTTAGTTTTTGAGATATCGAATCTCAAAGTAAATTATAACAACAATTATTACATTAGTTTACGCCTTACCCCATTACAACAAAAGAACTTAATAGTTCATTGAAAAAAATTAGTTTTCAAATAAACTATTTCAAATGCCACATAACTGGTATACACCAATATTATAATTTAAAACTTCCACCCTCGATATCCCGAAAACCAAGCGAGATATCGACTTCCCTTAAAAAGTGTTTATTTTATTTCGACAAGAATAAAAAGTGTTTATTTTGGAATATACTATTTTATTTGGCCTGTTCTATACGAATATATTTATTTTGCGGCACAGAAATCGTAATTGTGAACCTTACTTGTGGGCACTTCGAGGCACTTACGGACATTTTCGGGCACTTGAGGGTATTTTCATACGCAGATTTGTGCTCAGCACACCGAAAAACCCCCATATACCAAGTTTCAAGCGATTTGGAGATAAGTCGTAAACGGAAGTATATCTTAGAGTTTTGTAGATAATAGTAACAATCTAAGTCTTAAGTCGTTATTAAAAACCCTTCCGATATGATTCAATGAACTATTTAACGGTTTTGTATTACAGGTATCAGCAGGCCTTAACAACTACTGTAGTATTTTTAGGGATGATGCTGTCATCCACATTTTGGGGAAATCTAAGTGACAGATATGGGAGAAAGCATGTAAGTATATAGATTGCTTCATGAAGTGTGGTCGATTAAATGTTTTGAAACATTAAATTCATCTTTTTAAATGCCATGCTATATTTATTGTCATATTTGGATTCTACTTTTTTAATTATATGCTACTTTAATAACCATACCTTACTTTATAATGTATGGTTTCCAAGATTGAAGAAAGAGAGAGAACAAAAAATTGCAATTACAAGACCCTAGATAAAAATGTATAATTTTTGCTATGGTCAAGTTCTGTGGTTAATTTCTTTACCATATGAGTAGAAAAGCTTAAGCATATTTAAGTATACTTGATTACGGGGTTTCCTGGACATGAGTCGTACGTACTTACATTACGTAATACCAGAAATTGCTCGACCCAAAGGAAAACAATTTAGGCCAACTTGCATATAGCCTAAGTTGCTTTGTTTTTCCGCTAGAGGGCCAAATATAATTTATTCCAATTAGTAATATACCTGTGTTCTTTAAATACGTAAGTAACTTAAAAAAAGTGAGGTTAGGTAAATTTTCCCATTTTATGTTAATAATTTTGATTTTCCAAAAGTAAATTATTAGAGCTGGTTAAGAAGTTTTACAAGTTTTGTTTGGAAAGTTTTTTTCTATTTCCAAAAGTAAAGGCACTATACTAATTATGAGGAAAAGACCATTTACGTGGTGCTCAAAATAGAGAGTCAAACTTGAACAATTTTGTTCTTTATTAAGTTGCTTGTTTTAAATAGAACATACTGTATCTTATAGTATCATTCATTTTCTTTATCCTTTTTTTATACATAGGGTATTAAGGTAACATTAAATTAATATGTAGGTCAAATCTACATGGTATGGTTTAATTAATGGTAGATTTGAGATGTTGATTAAAAGTTCAATGATTAAAAAATATTATCTTTTAAAATAACCAAGTTAGTGTTTACTTTCAGTATACCCAGAAGTGAAAGATTTCCATTATGTTAGATGGATTCCTGAAAACTCCTTGGATACACTTTTTAACTCCATATGATATATAGCTTTCCCAAAACAGTTAATGGGCCTCTCATCGTTAAGCACCCTATTTATTAAGTTATATTATTATGATGACTAGGGTCCGGAAAGTGTGCCACAACGCTGGGTCGGCACTATATACCTCTATATAACAAGTATAAACCGTATTTTTTTAACGCCTTGTAAATTATATACGCGTGTATTTATTGCCCGTGCATACGTACGCCACTGACCGTGTATAGACACGGTCAACGCGCTGGGACTCTAGTATGCCGGTCCCACCCGAGTAGACAGGATACTTGAACATAGTTTAACCCTGCGCCGTGGCCCACTTTCTGGACCCTATATGCTGCATTTGATAACATATTTGAATTTGTACCAATTTCTAGGCGTTGACGCTATGCGCCATATTACTATTTTATTATGGACTTTTAAGTGCAATTGCCCCCAGCTTCATGTGGATTTTACTTCTCAGAGGGCTAGTTGGATTTGCTATTGGTTGTACTCCTCAGTCGTAAGTAAAAACACTGTTGGAACATAGTTGAACGTGTAATAATTGTATTGTTAACATTTTCTAGAATTTCAGATGTTAGCAAAACAAGTAAGTCTAGATAATGTGGCTTGTATTTATCATTTGCATGTTTACTTATATCGGGTGATACAACATTTTGGTATACCCCTTTTTTTCTTTACATATTTATGACAAGCTCTAACATTTTCAGCGTCTTATATGACTTGTAATACCAACTTCCAATTATCAAATAAAACACCCTACAATCCTCATAATTTTCTAAGTTCAACCATGCCAAATAAGGGAGTTTTAAAGCACATAAATGCACGTCAACGATATTTAATTCTGCTCTAATAATCCTAGAAATATCTTTATATCAACTTATTATAGAAATAACGAGCCATTAAAAAAAGTTATCAAAGTTGGCCGGGTAAAAAAGGACATTTCCATTCTTAATCTTAAGTATAAACTTATACGTTAGTTAATTGTCAAAGTTATAACAATATAACTAGAGTTATACTTTAGTTAATTGTCAAGGTTGTCACGTGGGATAGCCATCAGTAGAACCCTGATTATCCGTGCGTGGGTTATCCGGGCTACGGATTATCCGTGCCATGATTTTCCATTATTGAAATTGCATTTTTGAAGTTGACCACAGACCAAAGTGACAGACTTTTATTCAAAAGCATAGCTACCTAAAATACATATCCGTTTTATGTAAATACAAGTTAACCTACCTATCTAGAGTTTTTATTTTTCTTTATGTAGAATTCTGTTTTTTATGCAATTTTATGAGATTTATTTTTTTTCTGTTATCTTTTTATTATGTATACACGTACATATGTAAGAAATAAATGTTCGGATTATCCGTGCTTTTCAATTTTCCATGCCTCGTCCGGTCCCATGGAACACGGATAATCAGGGTTCTACTGTATTTATTTTAACAATAGGCGTCAGAATTTAAGATGCCTGCGCCAGTGCGGAAAAATTGCGAACTAATCATTGGGCCATTGCGAACTAATCATTGGATCCCTCTTAATCCAGGACGAACAGCGAGGTACACAACAATAGTGATTCATTCTAATTATAATACTCACAAAATAACGCTAATATAATTTTTAATGAATACAACACAATTATAAATGGAAAATTTTCAAAGTACCATAGCAATCTAACGGACATTTGAATAAACGATGGCCCAGTCATTAGTTTGTCAGAGAGCGTAACGCTTATGTTGTTTTACCTATTGAGACAGACATGTCAAAAGTTTGACAACGACAAAGTTTGACAAGAAAAGTTTGACAAAAACTTCAAGCTTTGACATTTTCTGCTATTTCCATCTCTCTCATTCATGGCCAGGTTTGATGACGTTTTTTTTAATGGCTCATTATTATAATTTAATAGTTAAGGAGGCATTGGGTTTTTTTGGGTCACAGCCACTTTATAATAAGTTATAAGCGGTTAATGTAGGGATTATGTAATCTAAACTTTATCTTCCAAAAAGGGGTAGCATCTGTGCCTGGCAAAAAGTAACGGCACTGGTGTTATTTGAAAAAAAAAAAACAATATAGATAACAAATAGATCCGCCAGCTGCGAGCGTGCCAGGAAGTACAGTCGCGCGAGGAAAAAACGAGTCTTATTACTTTTTATACAAACCCTGTATGATTAGGGCATACTTAAATTCAAACTTAAAAAGTGATGTTAAAAAACTGTAAACCTGTCAGTATTAAAGTTATATAAGCTGCTTACGATTTGACACAAACTGAGGAAAAATTTAACTGAGATGAGTTACCTCACCTCACTTCAGTAGTTCAGATAGAACGTACTACTAACTGAGAAAACGTTAACTGAGGTGAGGAACTGAGGATTTTGTGCAAATCGTAAGCAGCTATAAATGTCGTTTATGCGTCAAAGATTGACATCTGTTATGAAATAAATTCATAAATAAAGGAAAATAAGAAATAAAACATACCATGAAGCTGTGTCACCTGCTATAATCTGGTTTCAGTTATAAACATACAAATTAACTCATTTATAAAACTTGGTCGATTAGTGTGAATGAATTTATGAAACAGTTTGAAAAATCCACTATCTCCTTTTTTTTATGAGAGTTAAATAGTTTCTATTATTGGTTTATTTTAGTGTGACCCTGTATGCTGAATTTTTACCTACCAAACAAAGAGCTAAATGTGTTGTTTTGCTTGATGTAAGTTCACTATATACCATATTTCCTTCCCCATATATTCCTATGTCACTGTTTTAGTGTTTTTGGGCGCTAGGTGCATGTTTCGAGGTTGCTCTAGCATTAGTTATCATGCCCACCTTAGGTTGGCACTGGCTGTTGGCCTTGTCCACTGGTCCGTTACTTGCTTTTGCTTTAATTTGCCCTGTAAGTATGCATATATAATGGGCGTCCCAAAAGGAATGCAGGATTTAATGTAATAAAAAATACAGGGATACTACACAAGAAATTTCACAAGCTGATATTACAATATCAGAAGCAACCAGAATTAATACTGTTGTACAAAAATGATCAGAATTTAAGCAACCTTCAAAAAGTGGGTGTACCATGACTCTTGTTGCTGTTTGTACATTAATAGTAAGTGGATATGAAAGTGGATATCATATCTGATATCAATGGATATCAGTTTATTCATATTTCATCTAGATGACATCGAGCCATCCAAAATAAAAAACGTCATCAAATTTGGCCGAGTTAAAAAGAGTGTTTCTATTCCAAGGGCATAGCTAGTAGTTATCTTGGGGGGGGGGGGCTCAATGCAGAAGAAACAAAAAAGCCAAAAAAAAAAAAAGGTCAGTAGAGGCAACGGCAACCAAAAGCCCGAAGCGATCGCTGCAAATAAAACAAAAAAAAAAAAAGGTCACTACAGCCAAGGGCAACCGCATTCCCCTGAGTATTTCGGTTTTTACTTGACCCTTTTTGGGGGGGGGGCGATCGCTGCAGATTAAACATAAAAGCCAAAAAAAAAAAAGGTCACTACAGCCAAGGGCAACCGCATTCCCCCGAGTATTTCGGTTTTTACTTGACCCTTGGGGGGGGGGATCGGGGGCGATCGACATGACCGCTATTTCTCTATCTATCTCTCTCATTCATAGCCGGATTTAATGCAGTTTTTTCGGATGTCTTTATAATGAGCCATTAAAATAAAACGTCATCAAATCAGGCTATGCACGAGAGAGATGTGTCGAGTGGTTATGTCGAAGCTCAAATCGAAACTTTGTTGTCAAACCTGTGACAAGTGGCTGTCACAATTGTAATATAAATAATTGACAATTAAATGAGGTTATACATTTAAGAATAGAAGTACGTCTTTTTTCTTCGCTTCGTACATTTGTATAAAGCATTACTGTTCTCTTTTTTAGAATCAGATGGTAATTGGTGTCTAATTAATGTTAGTTAATCTATGCATTTTAATGCATGATTCATAATGCAAATTTATGTTCATTCATTTGATCTTGGGCATAACCTTGTTCGGGGTCAATGATCGACCTTGTGCACAACAGAACTGTCATTTCATTCCTACTGTTGTCCAAACATAGATACACATGATACACCTAGATACATATGATGGTCAGTATCATTGTTTCGTCATTTTTGATTGTTGGAGAATAAATTAACGTATATATGTCAAATATTACTTAAACTAAACTATATGAAATTTTGTACTGATGGTCTGCAACTTTGCAGCACCTACAAAAGCATTAACCTCCACCTTCAGGTACAATTCAAATCCTGCGTATCTTTTGTTACTCCATACATCAACTCTGTTTCTGATCTGCATTTCTGATAGTTCCCAGTCATAAGAAATATTAGACCACTTGCATTTGACTTTATAACTTGTTCAGGTTTCTACAAAACTGTGGTGGAAGACTACTTATGATGGCTGGAAACTATCAGAAACCCTCCCATTTGATATTTTCTAGTAGGTTATATATAGGTACATTTTTTTTAGTGGTTACCGGAATCTGCGCGTTTTCACGTTGCCAGTGGCCAGACAGAAAGAGCATTGGAAACATTGGAGAAAATCGCGAAAGACAACGGGAAACCTATGTTGTTAGGTCGTCTGGTGGTTGACGATTCTATGACGTCGTCCCCTCACAGGGGGCGTTTTAAGGATCTATTAGTTCCAACATTAAGGATAACATCATTATTATTATGGTTCATATGGTAAATAAGGATTTTATTAGACTATAGGATTATATAATGTATTATTTTTTTTAAATATGAATTTTGTAACAAGGTTGGAGTGAAGACATGAAGAATTTAATTAATTAATTTTTCATCACATAATTAACTGACATTTTACCAGGTAATGCAGGGGCTACATAGCGGCCACCAACTTTTTTATTTATCAATGAATGTGTATATTTTAACCCAACTTTCTTATTTTAAATAGAAGCGGTAATATTTATGGCGAAGCAACATAAGCTAAATATACAGATATTACCGCTTCTATTCAAAACAAGAATGTTGAGTTGACTTCCTGTTAAACCAGAAGAAAAGAAAAATGTCCATTAGGTTGAGAAAAAACCTTATCACTAATTACTAGGGTTTGGAAAGTTTGCTCTCACGCATGGTATACTGCATTTAACTATCTAGAGCTCCCGCACGGGACTGACGTACTACTGCTCACACACGGGTCCCGGCGCCTTGGCAGGATCGGTCTGTGGCGTACGTATGCAGGGGAAAGAAATACACGCATATATAATTTACAAGGCGCTTAAAAATGTGGTGTATACTTTAATTATCATAGAATTTTATATTGCCGACCCTACGTTATGGCACACAGTTCCGAACCCTACTGATTACATATTTAATACCTATAGATAAAAAAAAATTGTATTGATAAATAAAGAAATTAGAGGTCACTACTTGTCCCCTTCATTACTCGGTAAAATGTCAGTTATCTGATGAAAATGTCCTCAAAGTATGCCATGGAAACGATCATGGATGTCTTGAATTATTACTAATAACACAGACCTGCAAAAAAACACTTTTTTTTCAATCCTAATAGGTGATTCTGAAAGTTTTTGATATGCTGAACACAATACCGTTGTCCGATTTACCCTACCATGTCACAATTTTGAGAAAACCTAACTTAAAACTGCAAAAAAGGCTTTTTTGGTCTATATTGAAGCCTTCATAGCTCGGCTACGAAACGAGATTGGGTAAAATGGAATCGACCATCGTATTCAGTAAATCAAAGCCTACAAAAATCGCTAGTAAAAATAAAAAAAATACTATAGATGGCACAATTATTATTTTATTTAAGGGATTTCACAAGAATTTCCAGAATCTATGTGCGGGAAACGTACAAAGAATTCAAAATTAAACAGGCTAATCCAAAAGAAGATTATGTTTATTTTTATTTTTATTCAATAATTTTTTCAAAAACAAAATGATGTAAAGAATTAAGATGTACCTTTCCGGAACATAGATTCTGGAAATTCTTGTGAAATCACTTAAATAAAACAATATGTAATTGTGCCATCTATAGTAAGCAATGTTTTTTTTTTAATTTTTACTATTGATTTTTGTAGGTTTTGATTTACTGAATACGATAGTTGAATTTTACCCAATCTCGTTTTGTTGCCGAGCTATGAAGACCTCGATATAGGCCAAAAAAATTTTTTTTTTGCAGTTTTAGGTTAGGTTTTCTGAAAATTGTAACTTGATAGGGTAAATTGGACAATGGTATTATGTTCAGACTGTTAAAAATCTTCAGAATTATCTATTAGGGTTCAAAAAAATTCCTTGCAGGTCTGTGCAATTTAAAACATGCATAGAACGGCACAGGTAGAACTTTTTTTTAGGATTTTTTTTAATCTTACGATACCTTCATACTTCATTAAAACGACTTGCAGATCTGTTGTTAGCTTAACCTAATTTTTCCAGAATTTACACACACACAATAGGAATATTTAATTTACACATTTTTTTAGATCCTAATTTTTTTTCTGTCCATATTTCAGGATGGCCTGTGCATTTTGCTACTATGGATTAGTGTTGATGACAACCGAGTTATTCGAAACGTCCGCGTTGCTTTGCTCCGATAAACCTGTACCTATACAAACCTTAGACACCTGTGCGGCTGATTGTCGACAGCTACAAACTACAGATTACATGGACTTGCTTTGGACTACTCTGGCGGAATTTCCAGGTTTGTGAAGCCATTGTGCTTTTGAAACAGTTTTACCGTATTTTTTTTTAGGAATTTTTATCACGATATTCATCATTGAAAGGTTTGGAAGAAAGAAGACGATGGCCGTACAATTTATTGCTTATGCAGTTTGTTGTTCATTCCTCACCGTCTGTACCACAAAGTAAGTTTTTTTTTATGTTAGTATGGTAATAAAAAATAGATTGTGTATTTTGTCAGTATATTCTGTGAAAGTTGCGGGTACTTCCAGTATTCTGTGGGAAAAATATGAGTGAGTACATAAAGATCCTTTCACTGTGTGGATCAGTTTTTTATACCGTTAATAGGGTCCTACTATTGATATACAGGATATCTCAGACTTTAGTTTACAGTCTGTAACTACTGACCCGGTATATTGATGAGAAAATGTTTCAAATAGAAGTTGCTTTGCCTTGACGAAATGACCTAGTCAGTGTTTCACTTGTTCATCACAGTGAATATCATCTGAAGGTCTTCATCTTCATCATCCATCAACCTTCAACCAATGCGCCTATTAAGATGAGATTTTCACAAATCGTTGGGTAGGAAGGAGATTAATAAAGTGGCCAGTCCAATCGCCAGATCTGACACCCCTAGATTACTTTTTGTGGGGATGCTTAAAAAATAAAATATACATTACTTGGCACATGAACTTGATGATTTAAAAGTACAAATTCATCAAGAAATGCAATACATAATACCTCGAGCAGTTTTTGATAATGTTCAATAAGATTTTCTTGAGTGTCTTGCACGCTGTCAGGCTGTCAAAGGTGCACAGTTTGAAGATTCAAAATTCAGTGTTTTTGTTCATTATCCTTCATTTCTAGTTTTTTAACTTTAAAGGGGATATTATTCAAATTTATCCTTATGCGACTTATATTTACCTTACTGTTCTTAAAAAAGAGTGCTCTCTTAAGTTCCATCATAAAATCTTGGGGTTGTCATTAAAAAAAAATTTGAAAATGCCTTTTGACAAGTGTCTGAAAAAAATCAAGATGTGTATTAAAAAATTCATGTTTTTTTTTGACGTTCTGAATGTTTTATTTTAATACATCATTTTACAAAAGCAGTGTATGTGGCCTTTTTTAAAGATCTTGGTCCATCCTAAATTTGTTTAGGTTTATGCTATACTGTACGTGAACTAAATTCTATTCTCCAAAGAGGTTCATTAAGTAAGAAAGACGCAGATGTTGCCGTGGCGTTACACAAATCAGAGCGAATTGCTCTCATTTCAGTCCTGCGCTTCCACGGTGCGAGGTCTTGGTTCTCATTAAAATAGAGAGGGTACAAAATCGCCAACAAATGCGAATTGGCTCACTATGTCATCATATGACCTGCCTGCTGAGTGGGACGTGTCTGTTAGGTGTGGCAATTATATCTGTCTTATTCTGTCTTTCACCTAGGTCTTACTTCCATTCCTCTTTCTTGGCTTGTTACTAATTTAAAAATAAAGAAATGTCCAAGAAAAAGGTCATTACCTCTGGCTATGAACGAGAGAGATGGAAATAGCTGTCACGTCTAAGCTTTTGGTTATGTCAAACTTTTGACAAGTGACTGTCACAATTTGAAAAATAAACAATGGCTGTCATATGATGTGCCAGTCTTGACAAGTAAATAAGGTTATAAATTCGATTAAGAATAGAAATACGATTCTTTTTTTTCTCGGCTAACTTTAATGACGTTTTTTTTTATGTCTCGTTACATATGGTACATTTTTTACAGGCGTGCCTACTTGACCATCATGTTATTCTTCGCCCGTGGTATTATAGCTGGGGTCTTTCAAGCTGCCTACGTTTATACACCCGAAGTGTATCCCACTTCGTTACGTGCAGTCGGGGTGGGGTCTTGCAGTGCTATGGCACGTTTAGGAGCCATGGTTACACCTTATGTAGCACAGGTAGTAATGATTTACGTCATGATGTAATGTGGCTAAAAAATTTGTTTGATCCTGCCATAATTGATAGATACTGTTTTTTACTTTACTGTGAAGCTTATGTGTCGGTTCTGTTAGCCCGTTCAAATTGTTTCAGTGGCAAAGAGTAGGTGAAGATTGTGATAAAAAAATATTTTCTCTGTCATGTAGATTTCTTCATTCATACAGGATCAGATGATTATTATGAACCATCTCCTGATGATGTCAACATGGTTGGCAAAACGTGGCGTGTAACGCAAATGTAATGTTTTTAGTGTGTGGTTAGTTCACCACTTACAAACGTTTTCCATTTCATTTAAGTAATTTCCTTTAGATTTTTCAGGTAATAAATGAAATGTAATGGCGTTATCGCCTTGTATAATGTCTTCTGGGTGATCCATTGATAATGGGTCACATCAAAACACATCACTTCCAAATTTTTGGGTAAAAATATTCCAATATAATCAAACTCACCTTAGTTCAAAATTTATTAGTAATCAAGGTGCAGGGTGTCAAAGTTTTAATTTCGACTATAAATGATTATTAAAAACCAAAATTTTCCCAGAAAAAGTTTTCGAGATATTTGCATTAAGTGGTCAAAGAAACCCATTTACTTAAATCAAGATTATTGAGATATACAAATTTTCATAGTAGGATTGAATAAAACAAATGCAAAGAAAACACTTTCAAACTCCATTTGTATCAAATTTATTTATTGTTTGTCAGTATGACAAGAACGCCAGAAAGTTTAACAGAAATCGAGTTTGAAAGCTATTTCTTTATATTGTTTTATTCAAAGCCTACTAAGGAAAATGGTACATCTCATAATCATGATTTAAATGTTGCAGAGTACTTTGAACACAAATATCTCGAAAAATGTTACTCGGAAGCGATATTTAAAAGGTCAAATAAATAAAACATAAATTCTCTAAGGCACAAAAAAGTTACACATCAGTTTATATGTACTTAGAGTGTCACAGAGAGTGCCCTCTATACTCTACATCAAAATTATTGACATATTAAAAATCCCTCGCGCCAAAAGTTTAATCAAACACCGTGCAAAAATGTTAAAAATAAAACAAAAAATAAAATTATAACTTTGACATCCTCTATCTTGGTTACTATTGTAACTCTTGCGCTAAAGTAAGTCTGGTTAAATCACAATATTTTTACCCTATATCATAAATTTTCATTTCAGAACATTTAAAAAGCAGGATCAAACGAAATGCTTTCCACATTGCAATACACCGTTTATAAAGAAATAAGTTTTGCTTACTTGTGTACTCTCGGTTAACGCCTCATGTACAAACTGATACACGTTTGAGCAATACTTTCTTAAATTCTTCAGTTGTACTGCAACTATTATGTGTATGGATTTTTAGGTTTTACTTAAATCGTCGATAACCTTTTCAACGACCGTGTACAGTATAGCTGCATTACTAGCGGCAGTAGCGTGTCTGTTGTTACCCATAGAAACCAGAGGAAAGGAACTCACCGAAAACGTTCAACAGCAGGCCAACGCTAACGCGAATAAGAAGTAATGTGATATGATAATACACTAGCTGCTTTCTTTCGTGAAAAATTTAAATCACGGATCACAGGAATATGTTCACATGAATTACGGAAACATGTTCACATGGATGACTGGAACATGTTCACAAGGATGACCAGAACATGATTCAGAGGAACCTATTCACATGTATCACGGGAACATGTTCACACGAATCACAGGAACATGTTCATATGGATCACGATATCATGTTCAGATGGATCATGATAACATGTTCAGATGGGTCACATGTACATGTTCACATGGATCAAGGGAACATATTCATATGGATCACAGGAACATGTTCATATGGCTCACAGGAATATGTTTACATCGGTCATGAACATGTTCTTTGCAGCAATAGAATGACGTTAATTTTGCGTGGTATAAGATATAGGCAAGTACTTGTAGGTTTATATTACAATATTTAAAAAAAAATGGATATTGATGAAATACTTTTGTTAATTTTAAATTTTACGTAAGGTTCGTATCGGGATCCAGAATTTTAAAAGTGTAGGACGAGAATCAGAACATATGTTGTAACATTCCACAAATCGCAAACTAAATACAAAAAACAAATGATAGACATGGTCAATTAAGTTATTTTTCAAACACGACGGGCATTAAACATTGAAATTATTGTAAATGATAATTTTGGGTTAGGTTCTGTTCGGAACGTATTGAGAGAAAATTTTCACATTCCTATGGGGGAAAGGGATTGCATATCACA
The DNA here is from genome assembly GCA_029963805.1 of Aromia moschata. NCBI lineage: Eukaryota > Metazoa > Arthropoda > Insecta > Coleoptera > Cerambycidae > Aromia > Aromia moschata. The sequence continues at coordinate 67,888 of JAPWTK010001102.1, read as the reverse complement.
AATTAAACTTTTAAAGAAAGAACTGTGGTCAGATGAACAAAACACGTTACGTTCCTGTGATCAGTGTCGAAAGAAAGTGGCTATAAACTCAGTATTAATTTGTTGTAGTTACTAATGAAATTCAAACCAAAGTACTTAATGATTGCATCGCACAGTTTTACCATTCTATTTATTTTTATTTATTAAGTTTTTTGTTTCACTTTTATTTAACGTGATATATATAGGTGCTGGTATTTTTTTTGTTAGTTTATTAATTCATGTGTTTTATACTTTTTTAAATAAAAAAAAGATCTAAAATTTTTACTAATTGATAAATGATTTTTACTAACACTGCGATCAAATCAGAGTTGTCCCGGAGCTAATTTTCTCTTTATCACATTTCCAAATATTTCGGCTCCCTATTGATTTGCATCGGCGTATCCTGGAATTGCTAGAGAACGCCGAGTCACCCAAGCAGAAAGATTTGCATAAGGAGTTATATCCCAGCCGATAGCCTAAAAAATCAAACTATTAAAACCATCATAACATAGTATAAAACAAAGTCGCTTCCCGCTGTCTGTCTGTCCCTATGTATGATCTTTAAAACTACGCAACGGATTTTGATGTGCTTTCTTTTTAAATAGATTCAAGAGGAAGGTTTATATGTATAATACATACATAATATAGTAGAGAAACACTGATAATTTTAGAGGTTTCTAATGTGATGTCAAATAAACACATTTTTATGCGCTTACATTACGCGTGATTTTTAATTTTCGGTAGCCTGTAGGGTTGGTTTTAAGGGGGTATTCTAGTCTAGAGGCATGAATTTCGGGCGGTTTTTGAAGCTCTGTACAAACGAAACAAAAAAATATTTTTACTATCCATTTTTTTATCATTTGTTTATTGATATTTTAAAATAACATAAAAAATTAACTGACAAAAAAAGACTCAAAACCATGAGCTGGTAAAGTGGGGGCTCAAAAAAAAGGCGTGTCCTGGCGTGCATGATTTCAACCCTTCTGGTCATCTGAAACAAAAAAGCCGAACGGATTCTTAATTAGTATAGACGCTCCTATGGCCCGAACCTTGGAAAAGTAAAAAAAAATTTCATAAAATGGCGGCCGTTTGAAAAACATTTTTTTAACAATTAACCGATTTTTTTTTTAAATAGTGAAATTAAAAATTTTGATCTGAGCGTGTTTGAGGCGATAGAGGGATTTATAAAGAACATTCACACCCAATTTCAAATAAATCGGTTCATTAGAACTTGAGATCTCGTGCACGCCAACTCGAAAAAAGTAGTTTTGAGAAAAACGCCTTTAAAGTTTTGAGACAAGTTTCCGGCAATTTTACTCAGTTAGCACGTCCACGTTGCTTGAAGGCTGGCTCAAAACTAATTTGAAATAAATACTAAGACGAAAAGATTCCGACTAAATACGTTTCGTGTTTCGTAAGTACTGGGCAGCGTCTACCGTCTATTGTTCATTTGTTCCGGTCGGACCGGAGCTGATGCCGCGTCACAAAAATGGCTGTACTGTAACTCATAAAATAATTGAAATTTTGAAAAATCCTTTTAAGGGGATATTCTTGAATGTCTAAACTTTGGAAATATGAAAAAAATTAATGTCCCAGTAACTTAAATGGTTCGCTGTCCACACCTCAAAAACTAACCCAAGTGGAAATATAAATTCGCAAGATTTTGACGGCAATTCAGACTTACGGGATGGACTAAGAAGGCCGCTGTCGAGTAAAAACTCCATTCCAGCACACATTAAGATGAGTAAAGCTCTGCTTACAACCCCTCAGGTCGGCAAATTTCCAGGGGGTGAGTTGGAAGTGGAATTTCACTTTTAGCACTTAACCGACGGCGACGGTGCGCAGTGGATTTAGTCAACTTCGAGGGTCTTCAAGTGATGGCAGGCCATGAATTCCAGACCAAACGGCACCCCACACTACCTTTAACAGGGACGGAATCAGAGAGGGTTGGTAGGGGGCCTGGGGCCTGGACAGATGCTTGAGTTGTTAACGACTAATGATGAAAGCGAGTTGTGGTACGTTATTTGATGACAACGGAATCTCAAGTCTTGTTTTGAAGCTGTTTATGATAGATATGGAAAATGTTCACGTTCCCACGGGGGAAAGGATATTACAGATCACGATCACGAAATGTATAGTGAAGGGGATGAATTGCAAATATGATCAGATCACCAAGATTTACAATAGACTAGAGGGAATGTGATACATTTGGCTTATGCGCGAAAAATAGCATAAACAAAGTGATACCAATATGGCGGTTTTGTCAGAAACATACACTGAATTTTTTAGATACCAACATTTTTCCTACCGTCCTAACCCACCCAATACTAGCTGATTCAATACCCTTACGTTACTAATTGGGGTATTTTTGTATGCTTACCTTTTTGAAACAAAATTATTATATAATTTTAATATATCTAGCAACAAAATTAGTGGATACAATAAAATAATAATTAGATTAGATTCACCACTGAGAAACTATACTCCCGGGATATTTTCCTTGTTTATTCTGTAAAAACAGATAATCAGGGCCGGATGCACGACGGGGCAACCGGGGCGGGAGCCCCGGGGCCCCCACACATTGAGGGCCTCCACAAACCTTGGATTCAAAAATTTAATAACGATAAAAAATGGTAATTTTTAAGAAAGTAATGAGTAATGAAATATATCCAAAAAAGGGGCATTTTCATCCTATGTCAAATCTATTCAGTGGTGGAACTACAAAATTTAGACCTCTTGCAAAATTCAATATTGGTTAATAACAACTTCGGCACTGCATTCCCTAATCTTGAAATTACATTGAGAATGTATTTTGTGTTAATGGTGGCTAATTGCAGCGGAGAACGTTAATTTTCTAAAATGAAAATTATTAAAAATAGGCTGCGTACGACGATGACGCAAAAATGTCTAACATATCTGTCAGTGCTCAGTATAGAGAGTGATTTGCTTCGAGAAATGGATTTCGAAGAAATCATTAATGTTTTTTTTCCCCTAAAAAAAAAGCACGTAAAGTGTCTTTCACTTAAATATAGTAAGCCTATCAACTATTCCCCGCTCATCACTTGTTAGAAAGTAACGATTTTTAGGGAATTACAAAAAATAGTATGTATCTTAATAGTGGAAATTTGGTTTTTAAATGTAACAATAAAATTATTGATGGATATTTATTGATTGAAAGGGCCTCCACTTTCTTCATTGCCCCGGGCCCCGACACTCCTGCATCCGGCTCTGCAGATAATTGTTAAAATCAAATGCTAATTTTAACACACAAAACCAAATAAAATAAAAAAAAAAAAAAAACAAATTCTTCATTCGTGGTGACACCAATATGGCCGATTGTCATTAGTTGTGCCAACACGAGCATATGCGTATTTTTTTCTAGTCTATCCTAAATTTCTGTGATATCAGATGCACAAAACGTGTTACCTTCCTTTATTAATTATTTTCGAAGTCACTGTTTGATATTAATAAAATAATAAAATACGTATATTATTTTATAACTTTAATATAAAAATACAAAACCGAAATTATTTTTATTGGCACTGCGATAAAATCAGAGCTGGCCTGGAGCTAATTTGCTTCTCACCGCTTTTCCAAATGCTTCGGCTCCCTGTTGATTTGCCTCGGCGTATCCTGGAATTGCTAGAGAACACCTAGCAACCCACGCAGAAACATTTGCATAAGGAGTTATGTCCCAACCGACAGCCTAAAAATCAAGCTATTAAAACAATGTATGATAATAATAAACAAAAGTTTTCTTGACAGTTAATTTTGCCCAATGAAATAAACTTCTTAAACTAGTATCTAATTGATGAATACCAGAGACCAACTAGACAAAGCCTTGGCTTGTTTCTTTGGCCCATATAAAAAATTCTTTGTTATAATGTGAAAAGTTATGGGTAAATGCATAGTGGTGAACTGTAACAACATATATGACTACGTAACTTGAAATAAAGTATTTTTTTCTTTAATAAAATAGCAATGGCGGCGGACAGGGAGTTGCTTGGATTTCTGACATACTAGAGCATCGTTTTTCTGAAAGAAATACTTTTCCAGTTTTTTTTAATTTTTGATCTAAAAATATAGTATGCTTTGGATTGACGATGATGAATTTCTTATCTTGTTCATAAATAGTTTTTTGTGCCCTACATTTTCACACCAAAATTGTTCAAATGGGATAATAAAAACTTACTGAGGTGTTCTCCTTTTTAATGGTCTACAGTGTATATTTTAAAATTTTGTGACAGTGGGCAAAATTCTTGGCCGAGATTAAAATTGATCTAATTTCTAATTAAATTTCAGATTGTTCAATAAGTTTTCGAATGGTGGGAATTATGCAAAATGAATAATTACCAATGTAAATAAGGAACATTCGCGTTTTTCAACATTTGCTCTTTTTACTTGGAAATAGTTGTGGTTTCCATTACTGACTACGAAATATAATTAAAATGAAGTAAATAAAAACAAACTTGAACACATTTTCAACTAACACTGCAACAAGCATTTCCACTAAATGCGCGTTTTGCATGTTTTTAAAACCAAAGACTGTTTTAATCATCTCCTGATGATGCCAACATGGTTGATGAAACAGGTGCATTGTGTAAAAGTAATGGAAAATGTGTTCAATTTTGTGTCTTGCCAAAGGTCCACTGTGAAATAAAATTGAGTTAGAGCTCTTACAACAATGCTTGTTACCGATGCCACCAAAGCACAATCGGCAACCGTCAATTTATTTCCAGTTACAAAATCGTTGCCTTCCAAAAAGACATCTAAAAATCCCAACGCCTCTTCCAATGGAGTTTTGAGTTCATCGTATATCTGGTCTTCGCCAAGAAAAAGGATCGGAAACTAAAATTAGTTGAAGATATATTTACAGCCTATGGAGGGATGTAAGCAGTTCCTTACACATATCGCTCTAATTCTGGGATACAGAGTTCCACAATCGAAATACAAACGCTGATCAACAATAGCTCGTTGTTTCGGCTCAGAAGGGTATAAACTATTGTCTTTAGCGTAGGCTGTAGCTAAATAAGTTGCTATTGCGTGACTATCCCAGACTACGAGGTCTCCATCGACTAAAGTCGGAATTGTATGTTGAGGATTGATCTAAATAAACAAGTTTATACATAAACATTTCCCATATAAATGAAAGACAGGTATTCAAATAAAATTGTTAGAAATTTGGAATTTTGCTACATGTTCTAGTTCCATTCATTTTCATGATACTATTATATACACAAGGAAAAATGCCATTATACTATGCCGTTAATGATTTTCTTCCAGCTCTCTTTTAAGCCGGGCACAGACATGCGGTATTCGGCGAATCGCGATTATTCGCTATTCGCCGAGCAACTTCGTAAAATTAATTTGTATTTGGCGAACAGGGTGCACACACATTCGGCGTAGTTGCCGAAGACTGCTCGGTGTGGGTACAACGAATATTCGTTCAAATTAAAATGGATAGTGAAACAATGATAATTGATGCTGCTGCCTTTATAGTTATGAGTTGTGCATATATACAGTTAATGAGAAAAAACTCCACTCCATTTTTACAAACAAAATACACTAAATTTGACCACAAATACAAAAATACCACACGTAATTTGCGCGAATATGTGTATCGAGTGCAATGGCGAATATTTGTCTTCTTTGACTCAGGCCAAAATACCGACAGACAGTGGGAAACACCGAATAGCGAATATTCGTCACGAGCAACCTATACACACTAGTCGCTACTTGCCGAATAGCAAATATTTGTTATTCGGTACTCGCCGAATACCGCATGTCTGTGCCCGGCTTTAATGTAGACGTAGTTTTTATACGACATAAAACACATTACACTTGGTAATAATGTTTACAATTACAATTACAATAGGTATACTGTTTTAAATGTTGTATTTGGTATTTTTGTAGCTAAATGAAGTCAAGCTAAATTATACATTTTCCTTGTGCGTGGTAAACAAGCGCTATTAATTGAGTTTATTTAGTCATCTAGAATAACCTTAATAAAGTCTTCTTTTAGTTGTTCTTTTTTTAACAAGTCAACAATCTGTACATCTACATCCACACCAACTGCTTTGGCAGCTAATAAAGCTCCTCTAGACGGACCACTCAAAGGGTAATGATACAAAGTAACACCCATTGTTATTACGTTTTACAATTAAAACAACGTAATTTTACAGTTACAGTACTTTCACCTCACTAACTGTTAAAGTAGACAAAAAAAATAAGGTTAAAGTTAACCTTAACATTATACCGTGTCTTCTTCTTCCTGGGAGAAAGAAAGGACTGTAAGGAATTTTCGAAAAATGACCTTGTTTGTGTTGTGCCGTTTTTAAAATCGTCCAATTGGGCATAGACAAAATACTTTTTGAATTGAGTTACGAATTCTATGAAAATGCAAATTATTAAATATTATTAAATATATTATGAAATAATGAAAATCCGAGTATAATCATATAATGACAATATCTCTAAAATTAATTTAGATACTATTAATTAGCACATTATTAACATAGGTAAAGACGGTACTTACTTTAAGGGTACATCATCGGAACTTTTTAAAAGAAAAGACATACAGAGTTGCTTGAGTTACAAAAAAGTTGCACATTTTAAAGCCATTGAAAAATATGAAAAGAAAGTGACGATACATCGCATCATTCCTGAAATATCCTGGAAAAACCTGAAAACATTTGATTTCGGAACGCGTCACAGAGGTGTACACATCATAAGTATAATAAACGAAAGTAACTACTATTTTTTTGCATGTTTGCCATGTTATATTATGAAATCACACTACTCAACATATTGCGTATAGCGGAGTTTGCACAACAGCTACAGTTGTCACAGAACTACTGCAATCAAATCAAATTGAGGCAACCCCCCATCACATGCTGCTCGAGTTTCCTGTGTTGCGGCACCGTATGCCAATTTCATATTACTGAAGTAAGTGTAATGAAATTTGATACGATTGCATAAACCAATATCTTAATTTATTGAAGATTTTAGAAACTATCCAGGCTTATTACGATTTGTTAAAGGCAACTACGACTACTCACTAAGCTTTTAGGTTTTACGACATTTAATGAAGTCTTATGACTGGAGTCGACAAGTCGCGGACCCTAACAGATGGATGAATTAAAAATTGTCGTATTTTCGTAAGAAAACATGGGATCCATATCATATTTTGAGGAGTGTATAGGAGAGACGGAGAGAGAGAGGATATACAATTCGAAGAATGACTTGCTCATCAGAAAATGCTGACCAATGAGTTGGTAACGGCTTGGAAAACGTTTCTAAACTTTGTTTTCCACAATTATTGTTACGTGAAGCATAAAAACTTATTATAATTTAAACTTGTTATAGAGTATCAGAAACGAAATGCGGGAATTGGAATTTCCATAACTTTTAACACATCTCGAGATTTCAAAAATGTAACACGAATAAAATAAAATTTACTTGGTGATTAAGTAAAATGTTTCCACGTTTCCTCACAAAAATAGGAGAATATTTAATTCCACCACCGTCATTGCTAGCTACTTTCCCTTAATACGGATCTGACAGGGTCCGATAATTTCTCATTCTACTTATGCCCCAGTGTAATACATCATTGAAATAGTAATTTTATTATTTAACTAGTTGTGTAAAAATCTAAAATGGCTAAAAAAATAGAAACTTGCCTATGAAAATATGAAGATATAAGTAATACAAATATATATATATATATATATATATATATATATATATAGAAGAATATGAACATATAAGTTTTCAGTTTTTCAGGAAAATTCAGGAAGGACGCGATGTGCTGTTTTCTTTTTATATTTTTCAACGGCATAAAAATGCGCATTTTTTTTGTAATTTGAATGCAGCCCTAAACTTGAATGTTTCTAGGGTTAATTTCACAAAAGGCAAAAAATGAAGTTTTAAAATCACCTAGAATGCCTAATTCTACCAAGAGGATTACAATTACTGTAGCATTGAATGCAATAGCTATTCGTAATATTTATAATAATTCATATTTATGTACAAAAGGTTACACTGCTCTATTTGTAATATGTAACCGACTGGTGTTTGTGAGAAAATCTCTAATTTTTTTTATGTTCTTTAAAAGTTTCAAAACTTCCGTGTGCCTTTTTCTACGAATTTTTATAAATGTTAAAAATGTTTTAATGAGAGGAAAACAAACATTTTGCTACCAATTTTTCCTGACCTCTTTTGTACTTGCATATTTATGCACCAATGAAAATGTACTTGCACATTTGAAATATGCAAATTTTTAAAATCTTTTTTTTTAAACAAAAAATTATTTCAAAATACTGAATAATTTTATAACAATTTGGCATCAGTGCGCTCTGAAACTTAAACCTATCTTTGATGATGTGCATGGGATTTTGTATGAAGTAAATGATAGACTATGTATGATATGCAATTAAGAGATACCTGTAAAAAATGTTTTATTAAAAATCAAATATTGACTTTCCCTTCAATGTATATATATAAAATGGCAACATTCGTCAGGCAAAACCTTACACCATTTAAAACAAATAATTTCTATCACCACCATAACACTCGACACAGGGGCATGTTAGAAGTCCACTTACATAAAAGCGCCTTATATGAGAAATCACCTTATTACTCAGGCATTAGAATTTATAACAAAATTCTGACGCACATAAAAAAGAGGAGACTCTAACACATAAAATGTTTAAGTTACAATTAAAAAAAGTTTTTAATCGCCAAATGTTTTTACTCTATAGATGACTTTTTAAACCAATAAAAACTAATTAATTAGTATATTTATAGTAGCTAAAGTTGTTATATACGTTTACAAATTATGTAAAAAGTTTTTAATGTATTTTTATAGGTACTAATATTTTTGTTAAGTAATATATGTTACTCATATTTAGTGATACATAGTGTTTTGACGGCCACATCAGTTTATATGTGACAGCATAAGTGGCAAATAAATTATTCTATTCTATTCTATTCTATGAGTCCAATAGATGCATAATACATATAATATAATAACATACCTACTTTCAGTTTTTTTTTACCCAAAAAAATGTTAATAACGATGTTATTGATGAAAAACAATAAGAAACATGTTTTCTCAGTGTTTTACATCACTATTAAGATATATTAACAATACCATGAGTAGAAACATTTATTGTCAATGTTGTTGTTGGTGAGATGGTGTGAATAAACCTTTATATTGTTTGTATTTGAGAGTGCGCGCGCCTTATGAATACGCGCATACGCATAGAAGTATTCGCATACGTACCTAAAATTACAAACACAAACAGAAGTGCTCCATAAAATAATGCAGTTAATGGTCACAAACTACTGCCTTTGTTTATTTTTCGGAGGTAAGTTTTTTGGATACTTATTTTTATGGCTAATTACAAACTTTAAAAAAATAACGGTATGTATAATGGAATAACTTACAATTAAATGATACAAAAAATAAATAAAGCGTAAGTACATTGTAAGTTCAGTTTCATGCTGCATTTAAAGTTTTAAAAAATGAAGGGTTTAATCTTAGTTCTAGTTATTAGTTCTTATGTATTTCATTTTTGTATTATACACATCGGGGATGGGTTTATTCAATAAAATAATGCGTGTTGATTTTGAATTTATTACGCTTGAAGGGGCATTACGTTATACCTAATGCACACTTTGATGGACTTATATTTATTCTACACATCCACCTACCCACTCTTTAAATGTTGTATTGATTGATTTCTGAAATTATTAAACACTACAGGAGTAGTTTATAAATAGTATATATAAAGGTTGACTATATAAATTGACTGATTTTATAAGCATTTTTGTTGCTAATACCTAATTCAATAATATTAAACATTAGACTCATGATTCACTTTTTGTTGTCAAAGAAAGGTCGATAATGTGATTGAACGTAATAACAGCATTTGATAACTGTTAGTAGCGTGCGATTTTAAGGGTTTTTATAAGAGTCCATCTTATAAAATTACCAGTACTGTATAACGTCATGTTATTTAGGTAGAGTTGGTTTAAATGTGCCGTGGATCATAGGCGTACGCATTGTAATACATGTAATACAAGAAAGTAACTAATATTAAATAATATATAGTAATATAACAAAAAGCAATAAATTCATACTTTGTAACCATATGTGATGTGTGTAAATTAAGTAATGCGACTGATTTCTTTAAATTTTTGTATTCCACTATAATTACAATTCAGTATTGTCTCATTCAAAATAACTTCCTTGGGAAATGAGCGCTGGAGACGGTTCTTCCATTCCTCATAGCAGTGCTGGATCTCGTATACTGGAATAGCCATCAGCTGGTCATTTACAGTCGTTTGAATGTTTTCTATGGTCCCAAAATGACGTCCCTTGGGGTGATTTTTCAATCCCGGGAAGAGACAAAAGAAAAGAGGACTCAAGTCAGGCAAATCAGGAGGCTGAGGAGGCACATTAATGTATTTACTGGCTAAGAACTCGTTTACTGAAATGGCTGTGTGATAAGGCGCATTGTCATGATGCGCCATCCAGTTGTTCTTGATGTTTGGTCTCACATGCATGACCCTTTTTCCAAGTTTTTCAAGAAACTCTCTGTAAAAGTTGATTTACTGTTTGGCCTGGAGGCACAAACTCTTTGTGCACAATTCCCTGGCTACCAAAAAAGCAAATCAGCATGCATTTGATCTTCGACTTGCTCATTCTTGCTTTTTTGGATCCTGGAGAGATTGAAGGGTGCCATTCCATGCTTAGGCGCTTGGTTTCCCGGTTATACTCAAACACCCTCTCTCTCATCACCCTAAGTCTCATCAGCAGTAATGACACGTTCCATAAAATGGGAATCATTTTCTATCGATTCCAGAAAGTCAAGACACCTTTCTCTCCTGATCCCCTTTTGTTCCCGTGAAAAGTTTTTTGGAACCATTTTTGTGCAGATTTTTCTCATCCCCAATTCGTTACTGAAAATCTGATTAACAATGTTGTAGTGTGATTCAATTTAACTCTTCCCCGGTTATTCTTGTCGTCAACCAATGATCTGAACGCAGAAGATCCCGTATTCTATCGACATTTTCATCGTTTCGTGAAGATAAAGGCTTTTCGCTGCGTGGTTCACCTTCAATCGACTCTCTTCCTTCTGAGAATGCCTTAAACCACCGAAAAACCTGGGCTCTTGAAAAAACACGGGCGGGTTGAAGTTTTGCAAAAGTATCCATTACGCTGTGTCCAAGTCTGAAGCAAAACCTGGGACCAAAATTAATGTCCCTCATTTTTAAAACGCACTAGTAAAAACCGGTTTACGAAAACAATCACAAAGAACAAACAAATGACTCTAACAAGTTCAAACTTGTACCGAAGGTGCATTATATGTTAACCTACCGCCCTTCCAAGTCCCGTCTCCGTAGTGTTGCTAGATCGGGCGCTACGTTGCCAGTCTCATTACTTAATTTACACACCTCGTATGTATGTAAAAATCACCCTCTTAATTAACTTAACGACGTAGCTTAGTTTACAGTATTATCGCGAACGGGAGAAAATTCGTAAAAAAGTTTGTAGCACCAGATAAACTTCTATAGTTTTCTTCGAGAGTCTTGTTCGCTGTGATGAAAATATATGCTTATATTTTGAGGACCGTTTGTCATCTACTGATGTAATACAGGAATAATTAAAATAGGTACTCTCTGGACTCACTTAACATATCTGTCACAAATTTGTCTTGGCTTGTATTTGTAGTGACTCCGTTAACGACAACGCACTGTTCTTTAATCTACAAACGTTAATAGTTACTATGAATAGTTTTTCGATTTTTTTTTAACTGTCATATCTTGAATTTTGTTCTGGCTTTCCTTAATAGCGGCAGCTTCGGCAGGATTGAATTATAAAATAAAATAACAGTTTTTATTTGCTGGAAATGTTTCGTCAATACATAACCACAGTCGTGCATTAAAAATGCACTTTTTATTTACTTGTAAGTCACTACTTCATACAGTTGGTTGATAGTTACATAACGTTGTGCGATCTGGTAACGGCATCTCTGGAACGTATGTGTTCCAGAACTCACGAAATTGTTGTTTATCCAGTACATTATATCAGGGGCACTTCACTTTTACCAATTTTGAGTTATTTCCGGTTTTTTTGAAATTTTGTTCTTTAAGTCATTACCTTTGAAACTATCTATAGGAGTAATTTTAGAAAACTAAGTATCGGTATTATCACTGTCGTTAGTATAACTAAAGTTATGCAGCAATGATTTTATTGTTTTTCAATTATCTACAGGGTGTTTAAAATAGAACTACCATTTAGCCCAACTTCAAACGATCGAAACTCAATTTTTTTAAATACGATGTCCCACATTTTATTTTACATTTTAATGTAGAAATAAAGTCTGAATCCATCTATACTAGCATTTCATATATTTAATAGTTATATTTATTAGTTATTTAGTTATTTAACGTTTTTCAAAAATTTGCTTATACCTTCTTACAAATAGTTTGTTTTTTCACTAGCGTGTCATGGAAATGACACTATTAATGATGCTAATGTTATTATTAATTTTGAAAATGATTATGTTTTTCGTGTTTTCTTTATTTACAATCGTTATTATTAAAAAAATACCGACAGCCTCATTTTATTTTAACAAATACAAAAAGTGAGTGAATATCAAACGGGGACATGATCTAACATTATGCAGTCCATTAGGCAGAGACTTTTATGTGTTCTTGAAACATATAGGGCTAGTTTTGACGGTTCCTTATGTATTTTTTGCGTAGAACACAATGCGCGGGGTCCGTAGAGCTGAAACCGTCCGCTAATTTTTTTTAATTAACAATTTGGAAAAAAAAACGGTATTTTCTTCACATTTTCTCTTATAACTCTGTTCCTTGGCATATTTTATATAGCACATGCATTTAGGAAGTTGTAGCTTATTGAATTTCTAAAATTTTAAGTCCAACCCGAAGTCTCCAAGTGCTATTATTAACTTGCAAATGACTGCGGAAGTTGAAAAAGTGCTTCTTTTTCACGTGCTTTTTTACTTCGAACGTAGGGCGACTATGATCATGAAATTTCTTGGAGGGACTGCTATTGAAGCGTTCTTACTACGTGAAAAACGACGTTTTCCTTTTCACAATTTGTTAATTTACAAAATTAGTGAACGGTTTCAGCTCTACAAACCCCGCGCATTGTATTCTACGCAAAAAATACATAGGAAACCGTCAAAACTAGCCCTACATGTTTCAAGAACACTTTTTTGATGTGTTGCTTTTAAAAAACCAATGTTAATTAAACAACTGCTACATTTTCTTAAGTTGTTTTTCTGACATATTCTGGCATATTATGAAATTTCAGAGAAAATAGGTTACCCCTGTAAAAAAGTATTTTCGTAACTCGGAAAAATAGGAGAGGGGGGGGGGGGGGAAATTTTCCAAAACCCCCCCCTAAAGGGGCCCAAAATTTTGGAAAATTTTTTAAAATTTTCTCTTTTTACGGTGTTTTGATATGAATTACAAATATTTTTTAGCGATTAACTTGGTATCCGCCATCCAGATAAATTACATAAAAGTTCCACCAGCTGTGAAGAACAATTCTGAAAATGCAGTGATACTGGACTGTAATTACTCTGTCCGACCAGATGACACTGATCTAGTGGTGAAATGGTTTTTAAACGACGACGTGGTGTACCAGTGGATACCACCTCAGAAGCCGCAAAGTCTCGGTTTGTTAAAGGACAGGGTCGACCTTGACTATAAGGCCACCGATGATCCGAAAAGTGTGTACAGAGCACTAAAAATCGATAAACCTACGCATGACATTGCTGGAGAGTACAAATGTTTCGTGTCAACATTTACAGACGAGGATTTCACGGTTAAAAACATGATTGTCTTTGGTAAGTATTTTTATTAAATGCTACGAATATGAGGCGTGGCTATTAAATAACCGAACTGCCGTCATAACGTATGTTGCTGTCATTTATTCGTTACCAATTACACTAGCAATGTTTTCGCCTTCAATCTATTCCCCTTAACGATCCCTACACCGCTCCATACGACTTTTCCATTGTTGAAAGTGGTGCTGGAAGTCCGCTTCTGTCAGCTGGTTCAGAACGCCCGTCGCTTTTGCTTTAACCGCTTCCACACTTTCGAATCTTGTCCCTTTCAATGTCACCGTGTCTAACAAGCCTGGGGCAGTGTCAATGTTGTTTAGAATGTCAGCGTGAATGGTTATTCTTGATTCCTTGTGCTCGGGAGTGAGGAGTTCTGGCACCATTTTTGCGCATACTTTGCGCATGTTGAACGATTCATGCAAAATCTGGCTAACACATTCTTTGTTGATTCCTGTTATTTCAGCTCGGATGCTTAAATGACGATCTTCGTGGATTAATTTACCAATTTTTTCAATGTGTTCGTCCGTTTTTGATACTGAGGGCCGTCCGGGGTGCGGATCGTCTTCGGTCGTTTCACATCCCTCTTTAAACCGTTTAAACCATCAAAAAACTTGTGTGCGAGATAAGCCTTCATTGCCGTACACTTCTTTTAACACTGCATACATTTCTATAACAGTTTTCCCCAGTTTAATAAGAAACTTGAGATTAACACGTTGCTCCATCTGAACACTTAACATTCTTTCGACGCGTCACTGGTGCGTAGACTAATTCAAACGACTGCTACAGTCAAACTGAGCGACCCACTGGCTTGTTCAGCGAGCTCAGGGTGGGGAAAGTATCCCCAGACACAGTTCTGTTCAAACTTGTCGCGACACGCTCGCAGCGCGTTGGTAGCAGCATCAGTTCGGTTATTTAATAGCCACACCTCGTATATACGGATTGTTTCATTTCTCGTTGTGCGCAATTATCTGGCGCACTACACTGCCTATGGGAGGAGCTTTAGTCTAGCCACATGGTGACATTAGTACGTAATAGCGGTAGGAATTGAGGCAGGTGGTCTTATTAGCAACTGGTTCTGAGGTATGGTGTATGAATGGTGTTACATACATGTTTATATTTTTTTTTTTAGTGCCAGAAAAATCGCTGGATCTTATTAGGACAGGGTTCGATGACAGCACAGTGAATTTCACTTGTTTGGCGTCAGAAGTATATCCAGCACCAAAGCTGTTATTGTATAAGGACAGTAGTGATGAATTTTATAACAAGTAAGTAACCTAATAAATTGTCAGAAGCGGCCTTTACCTGATGAAAATTCATATTGGTGTAGGAAACAAAAAAAAAGAGTGATAAATTTTGAGTGGTTTATTTATACTAACATTTGGTTTGTCAGCACAATGGCTTTTTAAGTACAGGGTTTAAATTCAAGTAACTAAACTAATTTTAACTATATCTATGACCAGGGGGTGATATACGAATATGATTTGTTGAATCTATACGGGGTGTATCATGATTAATGATATACAGTACAACTGCAGATTTATGAGTAAAAATGTTGCGATCTAATAAAACTTGCCTTAGTTCAAGGTGCAAAGGGTGCATTTTTTAAAAGTAGGTACCGAAAAAAAATGTAAACCTTATATTTTAATGAAAATTGCTATACTTACTAGTTTTGAAGAATGCCAAAGATAGTGGCATTGTTGTTTTTCTGTTAAAAGAGCTTTATAGTTTTTTTTCTATTTTTGAGTCTTAGAGGGTCGAAATATTATGTAGCCCCTTACTCAACAAACAGTTGCTAGTGCCCGACATTTTGACATCATAATCGTTCAAATTGAATAATCCATGAATAAAAAAAAACTACAGATACATGCTAGTTCTTAATGAGTCATACTGTATGTAATTGTTTTTTTTTTACTTTTTAGGCACTTGTTAAATTTATTATTTAAACTTGTTAAAATATTTATTATATTTTCATTGTTTTTACGTGGGTACAATTTCAACATCGCGAAACGGACTAATACGTCACCCAAGTGCGTGAATTCCTAAACACAGACCGACGAATGAGTGTTCGTTGAAAGAGTGAACAGTTGAACTTGCCGAAAACCATTGTCCATGAGACTGTATCGGAAGATTTGGCCATGCGGAAGATTTGTGCAAAACTTGTGCCGAAAGTTTTGTCCGACGCTCAAAAAGAGCACCGCGTGGAGTGTGCAAAGAGCTGAAAGAACTGTGTGCGGCAGTGGTGAAGCGTGATATTTTTTTCTTGGGTAGACATTGGGGATAAAAAATAAAAATTGGACAAACGTCTCAGTTATATTGTGTGAAAGTATCTAAAGTAAAGTCCAACTGCCGTTTTATTACTAGAGACATCATAAAATCCAAGAAATCTCTCAACTATTTCGGTTTTGTAAATGTACCTTAGAATTATGCTAAATTGCGCTCGACAGGAAACATCTGTTGTCTCGTCTGCTTGAACAGAAACAAAATCAGTATTTTTCAGTTCGTCCAAAATTATTTGGTGAACTACGTATTTCACAGATTCCATAAGGTCATTTTGAATGTGACTCGATGTTCCTTTGAAAACTGAACTGCTTTCCAAGTGGTATTTCATAACAGACTCTTCCATAGCAAGTAGATCTAGTATATCCAAATAATTTCCTAAAAAAGGGTATTTGTTTCATATCGTATGATACGCGATATGTTTAGCAAAAAAAAAACATACAATATATACCTTTATTTTTTGAATCAGCAGTCTTGTGATGTCCTCTAAATGCAAGTTCTTGTTTCGCCAAAAAACACACCACATCAATTAATCGTCCAACAATGTGCCTATTTTTTGCAACTTTTTCATTATGTTGCAAAGCGTTTAGTTTTGTTGCTTCAGTGAGAGCATGATCTATGCGCACCTTTCCCAGCATATAAAAAAATTCGTTGCAGGTAATGTCTTTTTGAGGCAGCATGTTTGTTAGCTTTTTGAACAATTTTTTTTATAATACTCACACCATCTTTTGACCAGACTTTCTCTCCACCAAAAAGAACACAAGGAAAACAATAGACTGCATTCGTGCTTACACTTCCAGTCAACCAGGTAAAAGATTGATACCAACCTATTTGGAATTTACGAACGGTTTTTCCGTGCTTTTTTGCGATACATTCAAGTCAGATCGCTTTTGTGAATTTTTTAAATTCAACTTTTCTTCTAGAGATAGCGAAGAAAAACCATGTTCTTTAACGTAAACGATAGGATCTTCTATATTTGTCATTTTATTACCTATTTTCAATAAGTATTATTTATTACACAACGCACAACGAAACAATTAAAGCAATGACCAATTTAAAACACAGCCCAGAATAAATAGAAAATTAAAATATAATATAATAAGGATAAGCTACTCAAACGGGCGCGCGGTGTCCGGAGGAGCGGAGTATTGCAACAATTGCAGTTGACCACATGCATTCGCGCATTCGCATACGTCCAATCCCGCCGTATACAGACGGGACAGCAGCGCAATACTTAGCTCGTCGACTACAGTAGACAAATGATGTTTTGTCTTTTATACCCGCATATCGGCCCAATTTCCACGGATATGCCACCGCGGTGTGCTGCGTGCAATCGCCTGCCGCTGGCAAATAGGATAGACAAATTCGGAAATGTTTACCCGGCTATTAGTTATTGTCGCGTCGGACTCTATATTAGTTACTGAGAATTTAGAGAACTAAGAGAACAGATAACAGGACATTGAAATAACATATTGATATAATATAATATTATGTAATTTCGGTCGGTCGGCATCAGGAAATTAATTTGAATACAATAATTGGAAAATGAAAATACATAAATATTTTTATTCAAAAAAAAGGAAATAATTTTGGGGGACAAAGTTCCCCCTTTCTACCCGTATGCTTCGCCACTGGTGTGCGGACGATCCCAGTTTCCTGGACAATGTTATCACTAGAGATGAATCATGGGTCTTTGAGTACGATCCGGAGTCAAAGCGGCAAAGTGCGGAATGGTACACAACGGCGTCGCCGCGCCAGAAGAAAGCCCGAATGAGCAAGTCCCGCGTGAAGTCGATGGTCATTGTTTTCTTCGATGCTAAAGGGATTGTGCACCACGAGTTTGTTTCCCCCGGGCCAGACCGTCAATGACAAGTTTTACAAGGAAGTGCTTCAAAGGCTGAATCACAGGGTCGCCCGCGTCCGCAAAGTGATCCGAACGTCATGGAAACTGCACCATGACAATGCGCCTTCTCACACCGCCTTTGTTGTCACCTCACACCTGACCCGGTCGTGTTAAAGCAATACCCCAGGCACCCTACAGTCCCGACCTAGCCCCGGCGGACTTCTTTTTGTTTCCTCGGCTGAAAAGGGAGCTTGAACGACATCATCTGCGCACCCTGGGGAACGTCCAAGCTACTACGACGACCCTACTAAACAGCATTCCGGCCGAGGAGTTCCAGGGAGCTTATACACCATGGAAATCACGCTGGCAAAAGTGTTGTATTTGTCGTATCAATAAACTTTGTAAAAAAATCAGGCTCATTACTTTCCGGACAAACCCTGTATAATACTTGAAAAAATTATTTAACAATAAATAAACAAAAAGAATCCATCCATATGCTGGTTAAAAGTACTGAATAATTAATTGTATACCAATCTGGCGTCAGTGCGCTCTAAAACTTAAACACGTGTTTAATAACGTGTATCGGTTTTTATTTTGTATGAAGTATTTTTATTTATTTTGTATTTTGTATATATGTATTTATTATTTTTATCGTTCCAGGGTTAGACTACCCACCGTACAGTGGGACATCGCTAAACATCCAAATGGAAGGTATTCCGTTTTCGTTGTTACTTCCGTTCTAAACCACACTTTGCAACCTGGAACACTGATATACTGCGAATTGCGAATCCCTGGTACGGGATACGTCAAGATTAAAAGTTTGCTGTATTACCCAACAGGTGAATATAACATGAACTTGTTAACTAACAATTAACCAGTTGTTAATCAGTTGTTAACTAGCTAATATTACAGAACAAGCTATTAATTCGAAATCGACTGAAGTTACAGGACTGAAGTATATTGGGATCTGACATTAGCTGGTACGGCATCTCGTGGTCAAAGTAGTAAGCATTAAAATACTGCTAATAAATTGATTTCTGTAGTTACAGAAGCAGTGTCAAATAACTGTTTATGTTATATTTTTTTAAGTTATATTTTTATATACTAACTTTTCGGTACAAATAGAAAAAGTAGCCATAATAGGATTACATTTTTTTCCCAAGACCCACCTTACACGAACACCCACAATTTAAAACTTCATTTTTTTGTCAGGTCTCCGGGAATGTCGTAGAGTTTTTCTTTTAAATTTGACAATTGTAATCAGAGTGCTGTAAAACTAATGTCACAAGTTCGCTTCTTTTCACTTTTTTTACCGCATATATTTCCGTAAGAAGACATGGGACCTACACCATTTTTGAAGGGGGTGGTTACTAGACCTAAGTTAGAAGGCTATAATGGCAAAAAATCTTCAGGGAAAACTTGCGAAATTTTTTTTTCCAAAAATGGCGGCCTCCGGGCAGATCTTGGAAACGGCTTGCAAATTATTTACGAAATATTTTTTTCATAATCACCGAGTAAATACAATTTTTTTTATACTTGTAATTTTTGCAAAATTCTTATTTTGCGTAAAGATACAACTATTGTAAAATCGCACGACGAAATGTTGGGATAAAATTAGAATTCAAATTACCATAACTTTTTCAGATATCAAAATGTCAAGAAAATCACAAGTATAAAAAAAGTTGTATTTACTCGGTGATTATAAAAAAAATATTTCGCAAATATTTTGCAAGCCGTTTCGAAGATCTGCCTGGAGGCAGCCATTTTTAGAAAAACATTTTCTCAAGATTTCCCTCAAAATTTTTTTGCCATTATAGCCTTCTAACTTAGGTCTAGTAACCACCCCCTAAATTATGGTGTGGGTCCCATGCCTTCTTACGAAAATACGAGCATGTCAAATTCCACCGGCTGCCACTGATATTTTCGTTGAACAAGATTTGCATCTACCTAATCACAAATGCTTTCCATATTTTTACATTAAAAAAATCGTTTTCTCGGCCTATTAGCACGTATATTTAAACGGAAAATATTCTGCGCCATGTTGTGACGTAATGTCAAAAATACCACGCACATGCCAGATTCCATATCCATTAATCTTTAGAATACCGGAGAGCCAGTATACTGGCTCAAAAAAGCAAGCTTAATTTAACTCTCAGCCAGATATCCTGGAAGGTTGCAATTTTTCTCAGAGCCTTATAACCGACTTGTACAATTCTGGCCCCTAAATCATTTAAATTTTGTGGTCTTTCATGTTGATGTCCGTAAACAGTTTGTTTTATTTGTTAAATATTTGTTGGCATTTAAGGAACCGTTTATAAAAAATGGCCCAACGATGGAATCGCCTAAAATACCAACCCAAACATTTACCTTCTCGGGATACTGCGTAGTGCGTACGCACAGTAATACTCAAGTGCCTATTTTCCGTAGACCAATAACGATATAATAATTCAATTCACACGTGCGCATTATAATTTATGGGCCGGGCGTCCCGCCTACATATTTTATTGCTACCCTATCACGAACGACAGAGAATAACGCTCATAAAAGTTTTAAAATGACATGTCAGCCTGGCAACTATGGATATAATATTTCTCTTTCAGTCGAGTACCCAGTACTCGAAGAGTTTATTCTTTTCTATCTTTTAATGCTCGGCTTTGAAATCTTGGACTTTCCCAACCCTGTATGTACATACGTATGGATTACGGGGTACTTAGGATTTAAATTTTTTTCGTTTGGCCCACCATAAGTGCATTTTTATTCATAGGATTGCGATGAAAATTGACGTGCACATTACAATTACATGTGGTTTCAAGTGCTATTGAATTTGGTCGCGATCGGACTAATAGCGTGGGAGCTATGGGAAAAAAAAATTTCTCGCCGAACCCCCCCAAGACGGTTCCTGGTATTCAAAGTCATAGTGTGGATTATTGGAGCAGGCGCTAAATTTGTTTGGATAGTTAGTCAGGATTGAAAATGTGATATGGAACTTAAATTTGTTTTATATTCAAGTTGACGCTTTAATCTATTATTTATGTGTAGTATTTGATTATTTACTGCCTAAAACACTTATTGTGATCAAGGTTTACTGTTTACAAGTTGCTGGCATAATTGTAGTGATTTTCTTTTGAATTTTAGACTGATAGAAGATACCTATGGAAGATACATTTTTAGGTTGGATCGGTTTATTTTGAAAAGTTTTAATAAATTTCAAGGTATACACGTGTTTTTTTACAAAATTGTTTAATATTTTAATTGAAAACAGTTTTAAGTAGAATGGCAGACATTAGATTGAGTATCTTGAAATACATGGAATATTGAGATGGCACTGTAAATTCAAAGTGTGTTTATGAGGGTGAACATGTTCTGAATGCAGGCATTTATTATATAAAATATATAATAAATGATGAAGGTTATTCATGACTTCATGAATTTGAAGGTACTGCAGTGTTTTTCAGTATCTTTCGCTTTTTAAAATCCTTAGCTGAACCGAAAAATAATAATGATAAATATATGTACAATAACCTTAAAAATACTAAAACTTACATCGATAAAAGTAATCCTCCTCAGCAAAATGAAGAGAACAGAATCTCATAAATTTACTGACGGACTTTCCTATCCTCAGTTTTAATATCCAAGCCTTGCGTTTGTCTATACGTTCCTTTGACCAAATTTATTTATAAGGCAAACTTGATGCTTTTCTTGTTCAAGAATTATATGAAAAGTTAATTGGGGATCCCTCTTAATCCAGGACAAACAGCGAGGTACACAACAATAGTGATTGATTATAATTATAATACTCACAAAATAACGCTAATATAATAATTTTTAATGAATACAACACCAATATAAACGGAAAACTTTCAAAACACAATGGCACTCAAATGGAAGTTTGAATAAACGATGTCCCAGTCGTTAGTTTGTTGAGGGACCACCAGGGAGCGTAACGCTTATCTTGTTTTACCTATAGGCGGAGCAGACGTCATACGTAATGTATTCCCCTACAATGTTAAAGCAGACAAACTGACGAAGTCGATTACACGGCACGGACAACTGACGCATGCGCAATAGCGGGGGGCGGCACCTAAGCGCGCATTGGCGGAACAGTCCGCGCGTCGTTCAAACGCACAAACTCTGCTGCAGAGTCGAAGGCGGAGCTAGACGGTCGCGGTAGGGGAATACAGTTGTCTTGTTCTGATAGGTGAGGCTTTGGCAATATTTTGTGGAAGGTATTATTTTAGGTATTATCTTAGCATTTTATATGCTTCCAAATTTAAGTTCCACACGTGTATAACTCTGAGTGTAATGATCTGATTATGATGAAAATTTGCTTGAATACTATTCTGAATGTTGTGACGTGATGGGGCAAAACGAGCGACCCCAAAAACATATAATCCATCAAGTTTGATCAGAGGTACATTTCACTATTTTTTTTTGTGGTGCTGTGTAATGGAACACAGCAAAACTGCAGATTATTGCGATTGAACCAATAGTCCAAAAGTAAACATGTTTTTTAAAAAAACATTCTCGCACAAAATTTAATAACTGGGAATATTTTAAGGGTAAATCAATGTTCCATATCCATGGAGAACGGCGCAAAATTGTTGCTGGAACAAGAAGAAGCTTAAATTTCCTTTTAAAAATACTTTTGTAACATTTTCTAGCAATGTTTTGGCATTGCTTTTCAGATTAAGATCTTTTAAAAACGGTTATGAAAATGGCCATTTTTTTAATTGCCAAGCATGGGAAAGAAGTGTCAATTCTTTTTTTCTTGTGCATTAGGTGATAAATCACCTAGGTTGAATCTTCTCCATACTCTACAAACAATTCTGTGACATTCTCCATGGATATAAAATGAATTGATTAACTTTGAATTCTCATTAGAATAAATTAGGTTCATCTTTATTTGTGAATAGTGTTATAAGCGCCTCTATATTATAATTGTAAGAACCTGTAGCGCGAATGAATTATGGATATTTTCTGTTGCAGGGGAACTGAAGAATAACGGTAAGTCGCTTCAAGGACAAGAATCATGAATGTATGTAATTAAACAACCAAAAACAAATGAAATGAATAATTCGCACTGTAGGAAGTAAAAAATGCAATAAAGGTCAGTGTACTTTAACTTCTTCAGTGGCGGTGGTTGCAAGCGGTGCGTTTTACTGTAATAATAATTAGTAAACAAATTTAAATTTACAAACATAGGCGCCGCCTATGTTAAATTAGTATACAATGAACATTTGCAGAATATTCATATTGGGAGATTGTGTTAAGCAATATTTATGTTTATCATGTAGAATTTACAGTTTTGGGTCGACACCTGACGGATAAAATTGAACATCTGCAGCATCAAGATGCGTCTTCACGGTCTTTACTGTTCTCTAAAGTCTTCTACGTCGCTGCGTAAAACCAAATTTACGATACGTTTGGTTCATATAAAGGGTGGGCCATCTATTAGTTTCTTTTTAAACTGAGTGTTTTTCTACATTGCTGACACTAACGCGCTTGACATTTAACATATATGTATGTGGTGCCTAATCTCCGCTGTAAGAATGGATCGTTTTACACTTGAACAACGTTAGGAAATATTGAAAAATTATTTCCACAGTGAATGCTGTGAGTTGCGGAAACAGTGAGAAAATTGAGAACAATTTTTGGTCGAAATGAAGCCCCGTCAGTGCCTTCGTCAGTCAGTGCAGTGTAAGAAAGTTCTTAAGGAAATTTCGTGAAATTGGCATGCTTATGGATAACAGAAGTCATCCACGTGCTCGTCCGGTGCGCACAGCTGATAGACTTGCTGTTGTTGCCCAAAGTGTGCGTGAAAACCCAAGAACCTCAACTCGTCACAGAGCACAACTTAATTTCAGTCGCACTTCTCTGAGGAGAATATTGCATAAAGACCTCGGATTATTTGCTTACAAATTGTAACTTACTCAAGAGTTAAAGGAAAATGATCATCCACTTCGTTATTGCTTCTCCGTGTGGGCTTTAAATGAGTTTGAAAATGACGCCGATTTCAATCGAAAAAATTTTTTTTCAAACGAAGCTCGTAGTCATCGAGAAGCCAATACATCCTGCAAGTGTGACTGTTTGGTGTGGGTTTTGGAGTGGTCGCATCATTGGTCCGTACTTGTTTCAAAATGAACATGGTAACACCGTTACAGTAAATGGAATGCATTACTGAGACATGTTAACTGAATGCGTTACAGAGACGAACTTTGGTTCCAGCAGGATGGAGGAACGTGTCACACAAGCCGTGAAATAATCGATCTTTTGCACACTAAATTCGGTAACCGTGTTATCAGCCGTTTTGGAGACATTAATTGGCCATCGCGCAGCTGCGATTTAACACTGTTGGATTATTTTTTATGGGGACATGTTAAGGACCGTTGTTACTCTAACGATCCACAAACAATTGACGCACTGAAGGAAAACATCAATCGAGTTATTCGTGCAATAGAGCCACAAATAATTGAAAATGTACTGCAAAATTAGGTGAAAAGAATGAACTACTGTCAAGCCGGCCGCGGCGGCCATTTAACTGAAATTGTTTTTCATAAATAATGGGAAGGCATACTTTCTTGAATAAAGCAACAATCATTTAAAAATATTCAACGATGTGGATTTAATAGCAATTTTAACAAGAAACCATCTGATGGCCCACGCTTTACAGGGCGGGCCACGACGAGTTTAAATGGCAATATCGCCGCCATTTTTTGAGCGATCGTTCTAAAAATTGGCACGACGTGGTAACAACTTTTCTGATGATTGTAATTGCTTTGTTCTGTAAATTCCGGTTTCATTCTGTGAGGTGAAATAATTATGAGATTTTTAAATAGGACACCCAGTATATTATATCGTTATTAGATGGTACAATGATTACGAGGATATAGCAGACTTGGGGGGTCTTATCTCATTTCACCAAATTAGGGTAATTCAAAAATAAGAATGCAGTCGTCGCATTTTTGTAAAAATTAAGGTAGTAGACGTCATTTAGGTGCTGAACAGCGGAAATCTAAGATAAGTCATTACTTCCTAAAATAACAAAAGCAATAAACTCACACTTATAACCATATACGTATGTAAAAATGACCCTCTTAATTAGCTTGACGGCATAGTAGTAATGTCACGAACTGGAGAAGATTCGTAAAAACTTTGTAGCATCAGATAACTTTCTATAGTTGGCTCCAAGAGTCTTGTTCGCTGTGGTGAAAATATGTTCTTATATTTTGAGAACGACCATTCGACATCTCATCGACATACGTTATTAAAATATTCAACTTTGCACTCACTCAACGGATCTGAAGATGCATAAATTGGTCTTAATTTGGTACAACTGGTATTTTTCTTTAATACACTCTCAAACTGATAACTATAACTGAAGCCGGCAGATTCGGGCGGCGGGAATAAAGTTTTCACACATCTCATGCATGTTTTCTCATAGTAAATTGCAAGTGTTGCAATTTATAAAGAGATGTATTCAAAATTATCCTGTTATTTACGTAGAGATGTGTGAAAACATTATGCCCGCCGCCCGGATCTGCTGGCTTTACTTATAACCTTTTAAACCTCCTTATAAAACAGTTTGAAGTGTAGTTTTTCTTACTGTGGTAAACAAATGTAGACATTAACGGCATAAAAGGAAACATAAACATTGGCTATGTATGTACACTGGTTTGGAACAAATAATTTTTAAGTCCCCAATGCACAGCTTGGTGTTCTTATGGTGCAATTTTTTAATTTTTTATATAATTTCTTTATATTTTTATTTTTTTCTTATAATACTCCTTTAACAACATCTCATTAATATATATGCATTTTTACCAATATCGGGGGTCCAAAAAAATGTTATAAAGTAAAAATGTTATAGTTATAGCAATATATATATTTCGTTTTTTTGAGTGTTTAGCAACTGAATAACGCCTACTACATCCATTTTTACAAAAATGTGACGTCCGCATTTTTGTTTTCAAATTACTGTAATTTGCTAAATAATAACATGAGACCCCAAGTGTGCTATACCGTAATAGTAATTGATTGTATCATGTAATAATCCCGTAATTATTTCGCTTCCGGAGAAACCGGAAGTTGCAGAAAAAAACAATTACCACAATTAGAAAGAATGTGATTGATTGCCTCGACGGCGTCCTACGAATTTTGAGAAAGATTGCCTTAAAAATGGCGGCGATATTGCCACTTTAAACTCGTCGTGGTCCACCACATATAATGAAAATGAGCGTTCAACATCTATCGAAGTAATATAGACATCCAAAAAAAAAACGTCATCAACTCTGGCTATGAACGAGAGAGATATAAATAGCGGTCATGTCTATACTTTTCGGTTATGTCAAACTTTTGACAAGTGACTGTCACAATTTGTAAAATAAACAATAGTTGTCATATGATGTGACAATTTTGACAAGTAAATTAGGTTGTAAATTCGAATAAGAATAGAAATACGTCTTTTTTTTCTTGGCCAACTTTGATGACTTTTTTTTTGGATGTCTCTATAAGCTTCGTATGCAACATGTTCTTTAACTTCAGTTGATGGTTGGTGGATCTCAGTTACAGAGTTGGTGTAAACATTCCTTAGTCGTTCCAAACTTGGATTTTTTCTTAAAAGAGTTTGCAGATTTTCTTTCGCAATAATACCTGATTTATTAGTAAATGTCAGCAGCTGTGTTTTCAACTGGTCTATGATACATAAAGATCCCATTAGCGATAGTACGAGTAGATAGATAGCGATCAGAAATTGTTCGAGTGTAGACTTTACTAGTTCTGTAATTGTGTCCCATAGAATTTCTTCTCAACACACGTACCATAACATTATCCACAGAGTGTTTCTTCAAGTATGTCGTTTAATCAATGGGTTTTTCTTATGCACTTCGTATTTAATGTTATTAACAAGCCTGTCTCGCATAGTATGTGGTAAATATTGTCGAAGTGTTTCTGAAGAAGGCAGTTTCCGTTCAGAAAGATATTTTTTCCAAAACAGGGGATGTAAAATGAAACAAGAGTGACAAAAAGTACGGTTTATTTAAGTACTTATAACATTATTGTATCTATATTTGTGTGGTATTAGTGAACCTTTGTGGTTGAATGTGTCTACATTTGAACTAACTAGACAAGTTTGATGATCCCAAAACGACAAATTTTATTATCCCTGCGTAAAAGAGACTTTTACGCCAGCACTAATTATTTAAACAACTGTGGAAGAACATGCTGTCCGTGAGTGATTCCGCATGTCTTTCCGACCGCATATCTTCCGAGTGATTCCGAATGCCTTTGAAAACCTGTAGCGCGTGATTTCTGATGACTTATTTCATTGTATTTTGGTTTGTAAGTTGTTGAATGTTCCTGAAACTGCGCCCTTTAGCTCAATTTATTAATATAGAGAAATAAATTATTCTATTTAGAAAGGTTTTCACACTTGTTAGTGAATTGTAATTACTTATACTTCTACGGGGTGTCCAAAAAATCTATTGCCAAGTGGAAATCCCCTATACTATGTCGATTTAACTTAATTTACCTATATAAAAATGCTAAAGTCCTTACCTAAAAAGTTGCCACAATGACTACTATAAACTTGTATAATAACATATTGGCCACTGTAAATAAGATTCTCTAATGCTATATATTAACGTCCACAACAAACGTCCCACTTCAACAAAAAATTTTATCTGCAAATTTTTAATTTCCTTTATTTCAGATTTGGAAGCTTTAAGGAGAGTTATTATGTGATCTTGTTTGAAATTGTTACGATGCACCTTTTTCGAGAAAAACAAATTTCATTTTTTGTGTTTCTTGCATAAATTCCGTTTAAAATACTTAAATTGTATTTGGTCACTGATTTTTTTTTATATTTAAAGAAATACATGAAGGCATCATCTTCAAACAGCTTCAAACAACTAAAATTTTTGGTTCAAGGTAAATTAGGTTAACTCGTTACATCATCGTTATTCTTAAAACGTCTAAGTTCTCTGCTAAAACGTTTAGCAGCAGAGGAGATTTTGGACACCCTGTGTATATCTGTCACATAATTTCCAATACTGCGTAGATAAACTTTTTGTTTCAGGGTCAGACATAGAGATATGGAGGATTTTATATTGGATGGATTTACTGTATTTGCTAAATATTGTGTGGTGTAATGCGATGTCCATCATTGTGTAATTAAATAAAGAGGCAGTATATCGCCTAGTTCCATAATCAGTTAATTATTTGTCGAATATACGTTCCAATTGTTTACTTTCAATTGTTTAATTTCAGTCCACGTAATCTGTAACATTCACCAAATACATAAAAAACCTCTTTTGTTACACCATTATTAGTGTTAAAAAACCCATGTATGTCGGATATTATTGTAGCAATACGTATTGTAACGATTAGAGCCCGTTGGTTAATAATAGAGATATCTAAAAAAATGCCTTCAAGTCTGGTTATGAACGAGATAAATACAAATAGCGGTTATGTTGAAGCTTGAAACGAAACCTTGTTGTCAGACTTTGTCACAATTGTCACAATTGTAAAATAAATAATGGCTATCACATAATGTAACAGCCTTGACAATTAAATAAGACTATAAATTTAAGATCAAGAATAGAAATACGTCTCTTTTTTTGGTCGGCCCACTTTGGTGACGTATTTTTTTTATCAGCTAACCTACGCTGATCGATCCATCATTCGTGTACATGAAATGTCCAATAAGTTTGTAAAAATGTCGGTACTACAGACAAACATAAAGCTCGTGTAAGTGGTGATGTGAGTGCGTGAGACAGACAAAGACAATTTAACTTGGATTTTGTCAAAATGACTATAGCGTGTAATATTCAATTCAATATTAGATCATCTCGGTTCAGTTCAAGTTGTTCAGAACTCTGTGAGTGGAAAGTATGCGAAGTTAGTTCACCTGCAGAAACAACTGTTAGGCGATTTTACATGGCACCACTGTGAGAGGACATAAAAAAATATCGTCTCGAAATTGCACGATAAACCTATATGGCTTAGCGTTGACGAAACAACGGATGTTAAAGGACAGAACATGGCTAGCGTAGTGGTTGGGAGACTGGATGAAACAAAAGTCATGGAGGTGCATTTGATAGATTCAAGGACATGTACTAATTTAATCGAATTGCCGAAACTGTTACTCTAATGTTGGGAGCCTTCAATATGATACAAGTGAATTTATGATAGGAACATCCAGAAAAAAAAACGTTTTTGGACGTTCTACCAAGGTCACCACCATGGTGTACAGTGCCATGGGTACAGGCAGCTTAAGTGACAGGCTCTAGAGCCTACCTCCTGAACATATAGAACAGTTATTGATAATTTATAGAAACTCAGAAGTGGCAGTACGGACATGTTATATAGAGACATCCAAAAAAAACGTCATCAAAGTTGGCCGAGAAAAAAAAGACGTATTTCTATTCTTAATAGAATTTATAACCTTATTTACTTCGTCAAGACTGTCACATCATATGACAGTCATTGTTTATTTTACAAATTGTGACAGTCACTTGTCAAACGTTTGACATAACCGAAAAGCTTAGACATGACTGCAATTTCCATCTCTCTTGTTCATAGCCAGAGTTGATGACGTTTTTTTTGGATGTCTCTATAGCATCATCGGTTACCGTGTGTATGCAAGTTCTGTGTCTTGTGATTATAGTTCCTTTGCAGATTAGTTGGTCTACAACAATCACCATCACATGTAAAACGTAAGACCTGAACATTTCGGAACACAGTAATAGGGGAATATTGGAGCCACCCCTGGTAAAACACGCATATAATAATAATAAAAATAATAATAATAATAATAAATGTTTTTTATTCATGACAATTTACAAAATGTAATACAATAATTACAAAAACAGAAGGTATATTTTTGAATAAATAAACAGAAAGTAGTCCACAAAAGAAAAATCTGTACGAGGACTAGAATGTTAAGAAAAAGTGACATATAAAAGTAGGTTACAGTCAGTGACAGATAAAGTGTGGGTAAAAAAAATCAAATTTTTTATATTAATAATGTTATGAAATAACTGACGTGGCGTTTCTCTCATATATTTAGTTAACATTGATTTATATAATTTTAATGAATTAATTGATTTAAGGCAAGCATGGACTGTATTACAAACTTCAGGTATAAGAAATATATGCGACCTTTGCCCAATAGTCTTATTCATTTTCGGTATTTTTATAAATCTTTCCCTTCTAGTGCCATAGATGTTATCGGTTGTTGGATAATCCTCTTTATTTTTATAGTATTCCAGAAGTAACATTTTATAGAATACTTGCCTTAAGTCAAATAGGCCAGACTCTCTATAAAGATCATCTGAAGGGTAAGTATAAGACTTGTTATATATTATTTTAATTATCCATTTTTGTATATTCTTACTTCTTTTTGTAACTCTATTTTTCAGGTAATTGTTAGTAACTCCTCCCCATGCAAGGATTCCATTTTTCAAATGTGACTGTACCCGACCGAAATATAATATTTTTAATTGATGGAAATCACAGAAGTGTTTGCAGATTTTAAATGTTTCCAGCAGTCCTCTAAGTTTTCCAATGAGGTTGTCAATTTGAGCATCCCATCTAAGATGACAGTCGACAATTATTCCCAACTATTTAACTTTTTCTATAGATGTTATTTCATAGTAATTTTTCCCGACATATATTTTAAGAGTTGTAAAATTTGGTAGATAAAGTTTATAACTTGTAAATGGGATGAAATGTGTTTTATCAACATTAACACTGTGTGATTAAAAAAGTTCATTCAAGTCATTTTCAACTTTTTTCTTCAGAAGATCCCAAGTGTTATCTTTGTAAAATATTTCCGTATCATCCGCAAAGCTTGTGATCCCACAAGATGGTAAGTTAAATAATCCATTTACATAAATAGTAAATAGTAAGGGACCTAATACTGTTCCTTGCGGAACACCGTAGGTAACAGTTCTGTAGCTACTTACTCGGCTATCAATTTGTACACATTGTTTTCTATTGTGTAAATAATTATACATTAATGTGTAGCACGGGCCTTAAAGTACCTCAAGGGTTTTCAGTAAAACCGGATGACTAACCGTGTCAAAGGCTTTCGCTAAGTCGACAAAAACAAATAAACATGGTCGACCTTCATCTAGTGACTTATATATTTGTGATGTGAGTTGCGCCATTGCATCTTGTGTCGACTTAGTTTCTCTGAAACCAAACTGATTTTTTGAGATAAGCTGATACTTCTCTATAAAAGTATTAAAAATAGTTTTAAGTTTTTTTCAAATATCTTCGCAAAATTTGAAACTTAACTGATATATGCGCTTGTAATTTGAGAGTGCAGCTATCTCCTGTTAATTTCTTTCCATATAAAGGCTTTATTAATGCAATTTTGAAATGCGAAGGAAATGTTCCTAATATCTTATTAACCTCCGAGCTCTAGTAACAATACTTATAGTTTTATTTAAATATTTGGTGAATGCGCTGGTGGCGCTAGGTTGTCCTTTATTTTATATTTAAAATTTGGCAATTGTAACTGTACTCTTCTATTAAATTACTATATTATTTTTAAACACTTTGTAGACGTTTTATTCAAAAATAGATGTAATATTTGAATTTTATGTGTGATAATTATTGCATTGTGTAAGACTGTAAGTGGAATTATCGAACTCTAGATGTCATTTTTTTAAAGAATGACGAAGATGCCGATGGTAACTTTTATTTAAAATGGCGGATGCGCCGATAGTAAATAAATCATGTAGGTTAATTTTTTTAAATCTAAAGGGGAATCGTGTGGTACATCTTTTTAAACGTCCAACGAGCCATTTACAAATATCACTGATTTTATTTTCACCATGGTCCAATTATTTGGCTTATCAATGTCACTGATATTTGATACAAAAAATGGATACAGATGACGATTACGCTACGGATGAAAAATATTAGCTAGATTTCCGAGGTTCTTCATAAAAGAAAGAAAACGTCAGATGAGGAATTTGGAGTTTGCGTTAAATAGGGACTGATTCGTTTCGAACATTGTCACTTCGATAAATTGAATATTGGTCTTTGGGTCTTCACCCCTAAAATGTTGAAAAAACGCAGTGTTCGTCAGGAAAATTGGCGACAACGGTTTTCTGAGACTGCAATGGATATTGTTGGTGGACTAATGAAGAAGGCCACTACAATTATTGGTGATGGTTATAAAGATGCTATTAAAAATCTCAAAATTGCCATTCGAACGAAAATAATCTCAAAATTGTGCCGAAAAAACATTACTGTCGCACGAAAGTAAGGTTTACCGAGGAATAAGGTTTCAAAGAGTTGAGACATCCACCCTATAGTTCGATTCTAGCATCCGGCATTTCCATCTTTTCCATCATTTGTAAAAACTGCTACGAGGACAGAGATTTTATTTTGATGATATGACCTGAAAGCTGGTGTTGATGATGATTTAGGGGAATATCGTTTTTGCAGAAACATTACAATAAGTGTATAAATGTTGAAGGCTAGTAGAAGGTAGAAGAAGGGTGTAGAAAAATAATTTTTGTTGATCCCTGTATTTTCCTTCAGGGATTTTATATCTAATCAATATATAATTATCAGGATTTGAAATAAAATATATCAACTTTTAAGTGCAAATAAGTATCTCGAAAATCATCCACTCTATGGCTTTCCTCCAACAGTCGTATATAGTGGATCTATGTAAGATACACTGAAAATTTCAAAATTATAGTCAAAATTAATATTTGGGCAGCGGTGTAAAATTTAAGGAGGAGGGGATAAAGTTATTATGTACTCACATCCTACGCCACTGTCAAAAGTAATTAATTGTTTTTTCTACAGTTAGGTACCTCTCTTATGAGAATATAATCTCTTGCTTTGCACAAGTAAAATTTGGTAAAGTAATAATAAGTAATAATAAACATCCTGGAGTGGGATAATAAGTAACTAATAATAAGCATATTATCAATAGCATTTTTTTCAATTTTCAATTTTCAATTTTAACATACAGTATTTCGGAAACGAAAAACATTTTACTTCATCATGTTTGTGTTAATCGTTTTGATTGAGAGAATCATCAGCAGTCCAGGTCCCATCGTTAATGGAATTAATTGTAAACCTCACAATAACGATTTAACGATCGGTCGTCCTTCACACGCGCAATTTCTAAAACGGTCGTTCGTAGCCACATTTAAACGGTACATTTTTTCTGTCAATAAATGGCGGAAACATCGATATTTTCAACAAATAACACTACCCTTCAAAATTTTGAAAATTTGGTGTCCCTGGACAATGAATAGTTGTTTCCGAAGTAATTTTTCCCCTTGATCCGGGCTCAGAATGGCTCTATCACGTCAGGTTTTTGAGATAATCTAACCTAAAAGTGCAAAAAACACTGTTTTTAGACATTTGAAGTTATGTAGCACCGCGAATTTTTTTTCTTAAGAAATCATTTAGGACTCAAAAAAAATCTATCGACTCTGGCTCGGAACGAGAGAGATGGAAATAGCGTCATGTCTAAGCTTTTCGTTATGTGAAACTTTTGACAATGACTTCACAATTTGTAAAATAAAAATGCTTCATATGATGTGACGTCTTACAAGTAAATTAGTTATAAATTCATTAAGAATAAAATACTCTTTTTTATCCAATTTATGACTTTTTTTGATTCTCTATATATGGGATCTTATAGTAAGACTTCCTTTTAACTTATTTTATCTTTTTTTCCAATACGTTTTTTTGATAGGACGTGTTATATCAAACATTTTTTTATTAAGAAACGTAAAAAAAATATTAAAAAATCAATAACAAGTCAATATTTTCTTATGTTAAAAGATCTGCTCGTTCAGAATCTAAGGTCAGATTTTCAAAAATTTTCGAAGAAAACGCAATATGGCCGACCTGAGTTGACTAAATTTACAATAGCGTATATGGAACTTTCATTAACTTTTTTTTTTAATGAAAGAATGGCTTCTTTACTTAGATTATTTTGTATTCTGGAAATTTATAGTAACATAAAAATAAGAGATAATAACAATTATATTCTTTATGGCGGAAGCAATATGGCGACGAAAATGCGAAATTTCGATGAATTCAATGAGTATTTGATTGACCATTTGTTTTCTACGTTTTCAAAGTAGCTGAAGTCAAATTTGATGTTATATTTTCAGTTCTTTAAGTGAAAAATTCAATATGGTCACCATGAAAATTTGGAAAACAAGTAGGGCTTTGAGATGTTTTAACCTAAAAGTGGAAAAGCACGATTTTTTTACATTTTTGAAGTAATGTGCCATCGTCATTTTTTTTATCCAAAAACGAGACAATGCATCTTAAAAGTGCGTTTATTGCTCTTCCAAATGTTGTGTTTGTGCAAATATCTTGAAAATTTCAAAATGCGATATCTCTCTATTTGAGCAAACTCGACGGCACTTGAAAGGAGAATATGCACTTTAAGATCCCGCACATAGTTTTTTGAGAAAAAAAGAAAATTCGCGGTGTTACATAACCTCAGATGTGTCAAAAAACAGTGTTTTTTGCACTTTTAAGTTAGAACCAGTGGCGGCTGGTGATTTGTTTGGGCTGGGCACAGGGACACGTGCCCAGCCCAAATTTCAATAGAAAATATTTCTTTTGTGTTAATCTACTAAGTATAAATTACTGTTACAATAATATCAATTAACTGTGTACGACAAACTATTCATATTCTAATTATTATTCCTTTTTATACCACAAATAATGATTTTTATCACATATATATGACAGACTATCGATTGAGCACCGAGCCACCGTAGTCTGAATTCCTCGATTTAGCGCGTGGACGAGGGCACACAGCCGAGCCCTAGTTTTTAATCGGTCTTTTTTCGGTGACTGGTAATGTAACTGGAGACCATTGCAGCAGACAGACGTCGTTAATTCGTTCGAAAATCAGCTGAACGGGTCACACTTGTTGAGTGACCTTTTTTAGTGATTGTTTATTTTCTTCGCTGAGAAGTGTGTTTTTACTGTTTTTGATTGTGAAATGAATTAGGTGGACTTTTTTATTGACTAATAAAGATATTACATACGAGATCCGAACGGAAATTAAACGGTTAGGATGGCCGATACCCGATTTGATTATTTCCAAAACAGACGTAGGAAAATCGCGAAATTATTCACGAAATTTTAATAGTAGTGTCTACGACATATTTAAGTGGTTATGTGTCCTAAAAGAAACAAACTGTTTTGTTTTATTTGTTTAGTGGTGGGTGGCAACCAAAGTGCATGGACTCAAGAAGGGGTGAGTGATTTAAAACATTTAAATGAAGGAGCTAAGAAACATGCTAGCTACAATGAAAAACATTTACATAACATCTTAGATTTTAGTGTGTTGGAAAGGTAGACATAAGGCAACAGCTTGATAGTGCTTATCGTGAAAATATAAGACGCCACAGTGAAAATGTGGATAAAAACAGACATATTTTAAACCAAATAATTAATTGTATTAAATTTTGTGAAACAAATCCGGGCTTTAATGAAAAGGCGATTAACATTTTTGTGAACAATAAGGACAGGCGAGCTGATTTCCTCTACAAATAACGGTAAGATACCTATATCAAATTTTTTTCACATGTTGCCACCCATTATTTTAATATATTTAAGCCCTCAATATTCGTGACTAAATATTATTTCAAAAAGCTACCAAATCACAAAAATTATTCTTGTGAAAGTATATTTTTGCATAAAAGAATTTTTCATCGAAATTCTGAAGTGTCAGTAAAACGCATGACCTTGAAAATTTTAAAAATTTTCGCCTGGGGCGCCATTGGTAGCTAATAAGTCTACTGACACACCCTGTGCCCACCCATGTAACACACCCACGAGCTGCTACTGGTTAGAACATCTCAAAATCTGACGTGATAGAGCAATTCTGAGCCCGGATTTGTTTTTAATGGGAAAAATTACTTCGGAAACAACTATTCATTGTCCAGGGGAGAAATCTTGCAGAGTAGTGTAATCTCAAGCGCAAACACCATTTTTAATCTATTCAGAATGCTGCACCCAACTCCCTCTACAGTTTACATCAAACGGATCAAACACCTCAAAAAACCCCCAATCACCAAATTTTGTGCAAAAAAATGTTTTTAAAGAACTTATTTACGGAAATCTAAAATAAAATATAACTTTGACCCCTTGAATTTTGGTTACTAATAAATTTTGGACCAATTTAGGTTTGGTTATATAGTAATAATTTTTCCCAAAAATTCGGTAGTTTCCCTGTGATTCCTTAATAATGGGACACCCTTGATATTACATAAAAAACAGAAATCAGATGTTTGTGAATTACATTAGTATGCAAGCCTAAACACTAACGAAACACTAATAAAACTGTTAAAGGGTCTTATAAAATATTCGTAACGATCTTATAACATTTCGGGAACAAATTTCACGCGTAATTATAATAAATCTCCTGTACGAGTTTAAATGAGGGGTTATTAGATTTATATGGTGACATAAAGAGTGGTGCCAGGCACTAGCAGTGGAACTTTTAATTGTGCTAATATTAGTTTTGACGGAAAGTTGCGATTTTAAATTTCTCACACGACAACTTTCGGGATAATAAACTTTTCCGACTGCGAACTATTAAAACGTCTCGTAGCTTTTAGACTACAAAACGTCTAGTCTTATAATTGTGAAATGTTATAATAGAAGAGGGGGACTACTTCAAAATATATAAATAACGTTGTTTTTGTTAACCTTTAGAGGACGGAATTTGGGGCTTATGATCCCTCTAAGAAAATGCACAACAAAAATATCTTATATCACAGATTGATCATGGGTAAAGTGTTGATCATGGGTTGGGCCAGTACACTGGATTTCCCTTTCGGAAGGGTAACGCTAATGTTAAATGTTGCCACAAAAATTTTATATTTGACTTAGAAATAACCGAAAGAATAGGAAAAATTCGAAACGAAAAAAAAATACATTATAATAATGAAAGTATATAAAGGAGTGATTTGGGGTTAGTAATTGTAAATCAGACTTCTACAATTCAAAGTAGTGGATATAAACTGGCGGATTCAAGATAGCGGATTCATGATGTCAAATTATAATAGAAAAATGATAGAAATAATGGAAAAATATACGTCAACGACTTTGACTACGTATTTGAATTTTATAATTATTCAAAATGGCGATCGAAAAACAAAAATCATGATATACGAATTCTTCAGTACATATTTTCATTAGTATTATCACGTAATGATACTCACTTATCACGTAATGATACTGCAAATGTCACCAAAACGAAAAATATTCATCACATGATAAAGTCAAGCGATAATAATATATTTTGGTATTTCGAATTTATTTTGACACATTATATGGACATTTCTCGTTTCATCGCATTTGTCAATTTGGCAACAGAATGAAAACAATGCTCTTCCCAAGTAAATAGCTTGTATATATTCTTTTTATCAACTGGTATCTTGGTTGCACCAGTTTAAACCCATTCAAATGAATCATCATATTGAAGTCATATTGAATTCAAAAATCTGATTCCAAAAATCATATTTGTCATTAGTAACCCCCAAATCGTAATCAATGATGTTAAAAACAAATGGATAGAAATTTTATTCCACACATGATTGAATTAAAAACTTTTAGTAGCTATATTGGGTCCACCATCTTGAATTTTTTAAATAAAATTTTGGTTTCATAATCAGCGATCTCAAAAACCCATGTGTACAGTTTTCAGAACGATTTAAAGCAAATTTGAGATTTTTTGTCTCCCATATTGGATTCGCCATCTTGTATTTTTTAAAATATAAAGTACTCAGATTCGTAATCAGCGACCTCAAAAACCCATGTTTATAGTTTTCAGTCCAAATTCTAGCAAATTTAAAATTTTTGTCCCCCATATAGGATTTGTTCGCCATATTAGATCCGCTATCTTGCATTTTTAAAATCGGACTTCAGATTCGTAGTTGGCGACCCTAAAACCTAAAAATAATGATGTTTGAACAAAGACGATGAACCTTTTTTTAAAGCCAGTATACTGGATTTCCCATCCTCTAAAGGTTAAGTAGGCTATAACTTTTCCAGAGTTGAACACCATAATCAGTGGTGGCTGGTCAAAATTCTCGTATCTTTTTATGGAGCATGAGCCAAGCATCAGATTTTAGGGGGATTCTTCAAAAACATTTCAAACGAAATTCGCGAAAAGTATTTTTTAAAATGTTTACCCCGCCAGTAGATCTTGGAAACGGTTTGCAAAATATTTGGGAATGTTTTTCGTAATCACCTAGTAAATACAGTCTTTTTATTTTTGTGACTTCTTAGAAATATCAAGATCCATTAAAACTGTGGAAATTTGAATTTCAATTTCGTATCAGAATTTCGTTTCTGAGATAATTGTGCATTTTGATATGCATAAAGATGTTATACTTGTGAGGAATTTCTACAATATATGAGTATTACTCATTACCGTTTCATATGCAGTAGGTACATTTTGACAGGCGGGCCAAAAGTTCCGGTACGGCAAAATAACTCGGCAGGAGTGCATATTAGGGAAATATTGTATACAAAAGTTTTAGGACGTTTTCCTGGCAATTAATATAATTCCTGGCAAATATAATTCTCATTTTCAAAATAATCGATTAAACTTTTGTTTTAAGTGGCACCAAAAGCTGCTTCTTCTGCTATGACTTTTTTTATATCCCCGATATCCAATATAACCATTTAACGATTTTTTTATTTTTAAAATCAGAATCCATAGCGTTAATCAGGACTACAAAATTTTCGTATGCGAAATTTAATCAACAAATGTATAAGTTGTTTCTTTCAATACGCTCTCAAAGTTGAGCAAAATATTGAATTCGAAAGCCGCTAGACGAGTCAAGTGTGCCCTTGAATCATATCAAGACAGATGATTATTATCTGGAATCACTTTAACTAAACTTCGCATATGGGAGTTTTGAGGAGTCCGAATTAACGCTATGGATTTATATATTCATTAACAAAATTGTTAAATAATCATAGCGAATTTCGGGGCATAAAAAAAACGTAGCAGGCCATAAGGCTGCATCTCAAATGTGACAGTAGGATCCAGTGGCGTTCGATGGAATTTGACATGCTCGTAAGGAGGCATGGGACCCACAC
Organism: Aromia moschata; assembly: GCA_029963805.1. Taxonomy (NCBI): domain Eukaryota; kingdom Metazoa; phylum Arthropoda; class Insecta; order Coleoptera; family Cerambycidae; genus Aromia; species Aromia moschata. The sequence goes on along the minus strand of JAPWTK010001102.1, from coordinate 28,744 downwards.
CATAATTTAGGGGGTGGTTACTAGACCTAAGTAGAATATGATGGCAAAAAAATCTTCAGGGAAAACTTGAAATTGTTTTTTCCAAAAGTGGCTGCCTCCGGGCGAATCTTGGAAACGGCTTGCAAAATATTTACGAATTTTTTTTTTCATAATCACTTAATAATTTTGCAAAAATCACAAGTATAAAAAAAATTGTATTTACTTGGTGGTTGAAAAAAATATTTCGCAAATATTTTGCAAGCCGTTTACAAGATCTGCCCGGAGGCAGCCATTTTCGGAAAAAAATTTCCATGAAGATTTTTTTGCCATTATAGCCTTCTACTGAGGCCAAGTAACCACCCCCTAAAATACCTTTTAGGGGGTGTTTACCTGTTCACCTTGACTCTCGTTGGGGACAGACACTCTGTCTTGTTTTGAAAAATGGAGGACACGCGGTATGCCTCTTCTCAAAATTTACACTACATGCTTTTTTATTTGTGTTATTGAACTTTTAGAATTTGAGATACAGTGTGAAACTGGATATTTGCACTATTCGGACACCCCCCTCTAACTCACTCTCTTTTTATCTTATCGGAAATGTAAAAACGGACTTCCATACAATTTTTATATGTAGAATCCATAGGCGTAGTCACTTCTTGCCTCCCATCGTCCATTTTCTCAGAATAAAGCAAACAAACGTTGTTTTTTTATGGAACACCCTGTATTTTTTGATTTGGCTCAATTTATTATTAAATTATAAACTATTGCATACTGGGAATTTAAAGACAAGTTTTGTCAAATATTCAAATTGTGAGCTTAGTGTTTAGAAAACTTAATAATAGTGATATATTTTTGAAATGCTTAATTTAACCAATAAAAATATACAGGGTGCTTCATTTAATGAAAATGGATGTTTTGTGTGTATATATATCTTGAGATAAAGGATGATGGGAGACAAGAACTGATTACGCCACTGGATTCTACATAAAAATTGTATGGAGGTCCGTTTTTACATTTGCAATAAAATAAAAAGAAGAGTGAGTGTCCGTAAAGTGAAATTTTTAAACCGTGAAACCGCAACTCTATCTTTAAAGACAACTGAGTTATTCTTCAAAGGTGTCGAAATTTGGACGCCCTGTACAGTGTCTACACGTCTGTATCCAGCTGATGAATACAAGGAAGAAAGTGGAAACATCTGTATGCGTGCTCAGCGATTAAATTCGATTTAACTCGATGAATGTTGGAGTAAATAATACACAAATAGATAAGAAATATGCCTTTAATAGTTTTAGAAAGATAAAAAACCAATTTAAATACGTCTTAAGTACGTTGTGAAAATAAATTAAGATCTTAACTACTAATAATAAATTAATCGATATTAATTGGCTAAAAAAACTCGACTACACAATTGCAATAAACTAACATCTACGTATTAAATATTATGTTTATAAAAAAAAATCAATAATTAATGAAAATCGTTCGACCAGATACACGTCCATAATGTCCCAACGACACAAATTTAAAGCTGCCAGTTACTTATAAATGTAAAAATAAATGCAAATTGTCTAAACTGCTCATATAAAAGAGTTAATGGCCGTTTGAACAACCCAAAAGCTCCTCTCTGGACGATTCTATAATTTGCCGCCTCATATTGGTCAGCTGCTTTAGAAAGGCACTGGGGCTGCAAGTAGGGGTCCTGTGCCTTTTGTGCGTCTTCCTCGGCAAACTGCCGTAATCAGAAAAGGCAACCGGATTACTCTCCAAGCTCGAATCTTCTACGTCATTGTCGTTCGAATGGTGACTCAGATCCCATGGGTTATAACCCAGTTCCAAATACTGATCTAACGTGTCGTCGTTGAAATTACTGTAGTCACCATTGGTGTTAACTCTTGGTGGTGTATTCGGCGTTCTGTTAATTTTTTCCTCCAGTCGTCGACATGAATCTTCTACTAGGACTTCATATTTATTTACCGGAATATTCTGATCCATCTTGCATTGAGTTGACCGATCCGACCGTTCCACGGTCTCAGAATGCTTGTTATCCTTCTGTTGTTTTACCACAGCACTGTGTCCCAGTTTTCTTCTTCTTCGAACCGATTTTCCTAACCTTGTAATGTCATTTAGTGTCACTTCGAGTTCGTATGAATCGCTTAACAGCCTACTATTACTTAAATCGTTAGCTGCCAACGTTAGATTGTTCATCAGCTGAGTGGCTTCCTCCAAGAAACTCGACATGGCCTTAACTATTCTTTGGTTTTCCAGTTGACCGTGTTCTTTGGAGAATTTTACTTTTTTGTTGTTTGCCATGTGATAATCCAACGAATCTGGGAGTTCAGCTGTAAAGGTCGTTTCCTCGTACGCTTCAAATGGATAATTGAAGTAGTTAGGACATTGTTTTACGATTGATTTGAGAACAAGTGGTTCTTTTAATTTGACGCAATCACACTTGATATCTTCGTATTCAATAATTTTGGGTTTTGCTAAATTTAGTATAAATTCGGGTAGAGGAGAGCAAAACTCACTTTCGAAACCCTTAACGATACATATTTCTGGTGCTTGCACCTTGGCTATATTGACAGATTGTATCCGTTCCATACAACTTGGAACTATTGAAAAACCGACTACTGTATTCATTTTACTTTCATGCTCACTGATGGTACTTTGGACTGAAGAAAATTGGTCATGCAATACGTTTGTGTTTGCAAAAAGAACTTTATCCACGTTAGATTTCTCTGAGGACCAGTTGGATGACACCGTATTTTGTTGTTCTAAAGAATTATGATTACTAATGAGGTCAGGCGTGGGGAAGCAGACATTTTGAGAGGGACCATATGCGCTGTCTTCCGATACATCTTCGTTCCTGTGAATGTAGTTGTGGGATATGTTTATATTAACGGTATTGGTGTAGATGGGGCTGCTGGTAGGCACTTACGTTTGATACGTCGATTTTGGAGCTTTGGCATTCACGCAAATATTTCGTAAATGACATTGAAGTCGAGGGGGTTCGTTGGACGATTGCAATGAGTGATCCCTTCTACTGGCAGCAGTAGAAGTGGTCTCATCACTCAGATCTTCAATTGATTGAGTTCCGCATGTCCGTGTAAACACTATACTATGGTTGTCGATACTTTTCTCGTCCGAGAACTGATTTAAAAAATTGCACTCTATACACGCGTCTCTTGTTTCGACGACGTCAGGCTCAGTTTCCACATCTTTGACTTCGGCTAAGACCACCCTCAAATCGTCAACGTCTGTTGACATTTCTTTTACGCGGAGCACCGGAAACAAGTCCGTTTGGGTTTCTTCACTTTTTTGCCTGTGAGCTCTCAAGGCCTTCTGCGTGAGTTCCCTCAATCTCGCTCTAGCGTTTGAGCAGATGGTCAGTTCTTTCGGTAATTCGGTCTTATGAGTGCTGATGTCGTCTGTGTTTGTGGATGCTTCTTTTTTCTTCATTTTCGAATACAGTCGGTTAGTAACAGCTGCCACTATGTGGGATCTAGGTTTTATGTTGGTTTTGCGAACGGAATCAACTTTCGCTTCAATAGTTTTGAAGTTCGTGCTCTCTGTAGCAATTGCCTTCTCTATTTTCTTTGTAGTTCGTTCCGGTGGTTCCCTTTTTACAGGAGGCTTCCGGTGTGACAGGGTGTTGTTAGAAACGTTTGATTTCTTGAAAACCTCTTGAGACCTTTTCTGTGCTGAAATTGTTGAACTACTTGGTTTTCGAGATGCATTGCTCGACGAAGGTATGGATTCTTGAGACGCAAACATTTTCAGAGCGCTTCTTTCCATTTTATTGTAAGTATGGTCAACGCTGTATGTCCTTCTTAATTTCGTTGGTCTGGCTGGTCTTACGGTACTTGAGACCTTGATTAAAGGCACAAGTCTTTCTGTGGTACTCTTGAAAGTTTGATCTAGCGTACCAGCTTCTTTCGGTGAAGATGTTAGATGAGTATCTTTGTGTTGGGGAGAATCGAAACCCACTTGGTTATCATCTTTCTCGTTGACACTCGCGCAACTGTTTGTATCTATAGCCGCGTCAAACACTATCGGTTCTTTTTGTATATCCTCAACTGTTTCATCATTTTCTGGAATAGGAGACGGGGTCGTAACATATTCACATTCATTTTCTCTAACATGATTTTGTTCATGTGCTGGTGTATCATCAGTGGTGCGTTCTGACATTGAAGATATTTGCAGGGGCAACTGGATGAATAAAAAAAAGTAACAAAAATAATGTATTACCCATCAATTAATAGCTTTAAAGACAACTCACCTGTGATAAAGTCAGAAGATCTTTCAGCCTGGCAATTTCCGCTCTTAATTCACGAATGGTCTTCTCTTTGGGGTCCTCGTTCACTACCGGATGAGATACGATGAGTTTGGCCCGTTGCCCAAAACGTAAGGTATTTACCGTTTCGTTGTAGCACGTACTGGAAGGAGATATGGCTGAAACGAATAACATATGTGAACTGTTACAGAAGAACTTTCTGTAATCAGAAATTAATATTTTTACTTCACAAGATGAAGAAGGAACATTAGATTATAGACCCTACAAAAGTGTTTGTCGTTTAACTTGTCAAACAAATTGTATTAAACCATGATTACCCCCAAAAATAAGAAAATATTGTGTTAATGATACCTTTTGGAACTAGGTAGGTGTAAATTAGAATATGTGTAAAAATAGAAAGGAATAAATGTGGAGTACGTTTAACTAAATACAGTTTAACTAAATACAGTTACAGTATTTGCTAAACGTTGCTATCAGTGTAGACTCTGAGGCGCTAAAGGATCAAGTTGGAAATGGAGTAAACCTGAAAAAATAAATGTTGATGTCCTGAAGTGCCTTTATTATAAGTCCTATTGATTTAATTGATTACTCGTGAAGTAAAGTAAGAATAACAAATCAATTCTCAGGGACAACGAAATAAACTGCTCATAAAAATTACCGTACCACTTTCCGCCTACCCAGTGAGTCCTATTTCAGAAATTTTCATCAATTCAAAAAGGAGTTTTTGGAGGTGGTAAAAAAAGAGGGCGATGGGTCGCAAAAAAGGATTTGAACGAGATGGACGACTCGGGGTGTGCCAAAAAGAGTTCATGCATCCTCAGGAAAGCTTTCTGAGTCACCCCACACATCAAGACTTGCTTACAGCCCCTTAGGGCGGCAAATTTTCAGGGGGTGAATTGGAGTTGGAATATCACTTTTGGCGCTCAATCGGCCGTCCGCAGTGTGTTTCGCCAACTTCGAGAGCCTTCAAGTAACGCCATGACAGACAAAATGACATCCCACGCAGCCTTCTACAGGGGCGGAATCAGAGGGGGTGAGTGGAGGGTCGGTGTGGGTGTGGCCTGGAGGGGTGCTTGAGTTGTCAAAGGATGAAAGTGAGTTGTGGCACCCCACACCAATTTATTAGGCGGCATTAGGATCAATGGATTCGACCAGAGGTAAAACCAGGCAAAACCCTGCGTAAATGCAAACGGGTGGCTTAGGGGGTCTGGATATGGGTTGAAGAAATAGGACAGCGACCATATACACAGAACTTCGAGGAGGTTTTTATCCGACAGCGCCGTTCTTAGTCCATCCTGTAGGTCTCTGAAATTGCGCCAAAATCTTGCGAGTTCAAATTTCGACATGGGGTTGGTTTTCTCTCTAACTCGAAGAGAACGCAAATGGCGCTAATCTAAAAAGTGTTAACGCTAATTTTGACGAGCAGTTTATTTTGATGTATATAGAATGGATTTTTTTAAATGAATTATTTCGAAAACTATCTCTCTTACCGACTTAGCTTGGTATAATTTTTAATACAAAAATAAGTAAGATAATCGATTTTTTATAATAGATCAATCAATATACTACTAAGCTGCAAAATATCAGGCTGCCAATGCTGTTATAGTTATTATTATGATGATCAAAACTATGAATTTAAATTCAACTAAAAAAAAGAATATCTAATTTCGTGCCATTATCTCATTTTATTTGGAAATTCTAGAGACAATTTGAAAACTAAGTTAAAACCTTGACACCCTGAATCTTGGTTATGATCTTGAACATTTACGGGAATGACTTATGGCGCGTTTTTTTAAAATAAAGTACCGAAAAACATTTTTTTTCTTCAAAAATTAATACAGGTTTTGTCCGGAAAGTAATGTCAGTGAGCTTTGAAAAATGGTTTTTATTGGTTCTATGTGTACAAATCTTTAGAAACTTTCAAAATACATTCCTCCTGCGTCCACACATCGGTTCCAGCGGGTCTTCCACGCATCAAAAGCCGCACGGTAGTCGTTTTCCGGAATCGCCTTTAAAGCGTCGGTGCAAGCCTTCTGAATGTTTTTCACCGACCCAAAATGCTGTCCTTTCATTGGGGTTTTGAGGCGCGGAAACATAAAAAGTCTGGGAGGGGCACATCGGGGCTGTAGGGAGGCTGGGGAACAACGGTGATGCCTGCCTTGACGAGGTAATCGGCCACGAGGAAGCAGGTGTGCGAAGGCGCATTGTCGTGGTGAAGCTTCCAGGATTTTGAGATGTCTGGGCGGACGCGATTCACCCTGCGTTTCAGCCGCTTCAGCACCTCGACGTAAAACTTTCCGGTTACGGTTGTCCCCTGCGGAACGAACTCATGATGGACCAATCCCGGCAATCAAAAAAGACAATCAGCATTGTCTTGATCTTAGACTTGGACATCCTGGCCTTCTTGTGGCGAGGGAGTTCGAGGTGTGCCATTCCGCACTTTGCCTCTTTGTCTCCGGATCGTATTCAAAGACCCAACTTTCGTCCCCGGTAATGACGTCATCAAGGAAAGCGGGGTTGTCTTCGCAGGTGTCCAAAAGTTCTTGGCAGGTTTCGACGCGCCTCGCTTTTTGATCGTCCGTTACACAATTTCATGGACAATGGTTTTCATAATGTCTAATGTTTCGGAAATTAAACGGACCGTCGTCTAGACGGTCAGTGTTCAACAAGTCACGCACACGTTTCACATTGTCGTCGGAACTGGAGGTTGATGGCCGTATAGCGCGGTTCTCGTCGTTGACATCTTCCCGACCTTCTGCGAGGGCCTTGTACCACCGGAAAATTTGCCTGTCCGAAAGACAATCGACGCCGAAAATCTTCTTCAACATTGGAATGGTTTCCGCAGCACTCTTCTACTTACTTACTTACTTTCCGGACAAACCCTGTATACACATTTGATAACAATGAAAATAGTGATCCTTGTTTTTCTGTTAAAAAAAATCTGAATTTAGTTAATAAGTTTTTACCCTTAGACACCTTAAAAATATTACAGTAGACCTTGGATTTAAGTTATCAAATGTGTCATCCTGTTCAAAAATGCAGCTTTTTGCACCTCACATTGTGTCACCGAAATCGTTCAAATCAGATAATAAATAGAAAAATTACAGGGGTTTTCTGTTTCTGAATGTGCCACACTGTATTTAGTGTTGTTAATAACCTAACCTAAATACTATTAGACATTATTGTTGGTACATTTAGATGTAAAATACTTACTAGCTACCATCACTGTGTTGGAATTACCCCCTAGAGTATCTTTCAGCAGCCATGTTAATACGGAGTCTCTGTATGGGACGAATTTTCTTCGTATACTCTTGACCTGCTTGGAACTTTGCTCGGCTGAAATAAGCAACGGGGAATTTGAATTTAAAAAATGCACAGCAATGCACTCCAGATCCAAAATTAGCTCCGGTCGTAAAGTATGCGAGAGGCGCCTAGACGCTATTTTTCGATCTAGTTAGAGAAAAACTTAACAAGGCCGTCTGATGACATAAAATTACCGCCATAAAATCAACATTAAATGGGAAAAATAAACTAATTTTGTTTTTCATTTTAAAAAACGTATGATGTATGATATATCTATTATATACAGTGCGCGCCTAAAGTATGGAATAAATTCAGCAAATGTGAAACAAAACATTTTTTGGAAAAAATTCTCGAACAGGTCGATTTTGTTTAATAAAAACACACATTTTTCAGGGAACCTATATTTTCAGATGTCATTTGTTTTTGAGTAATGACGTCAACTTAATGTAATCAACTTATTTTTCAAATGGCAACCCCTCATTTTTTTAATTTAATTCGAGAGACCCTTTCATTGTCGATTTAACTGATTGACTTCCGGGGTAATCGATCCCATTTCATCTTTAATGCGATCTCGTAGTTCGGCTAAATTGTGTGGTCTTCTGCAGTAAACTTTTGATTTTAAATAACCCCATAAAAAATAATCAAGTGGTGTAAGATCTGGGGATCTTGCGGGCCATTCTATCGGTCCTCGTCTGCCAATCCACCTCTGACGAAAGATGACGTCTAAATATTCACGAACTGAGCGCGCATAATGCGGGGGTATTCCGTCTTGCTGAAACCAGAGTGTGTTATCTGGAATGTCAGGATCATTCTCGTTTGGGAAAATTATTGCAAGCGCTGGAACTACTTGTAGATCATTTTGCAAGAACTCCAGATATCTTTCTCCTGCGAAAGTTTCTTCAAACAAGAAAGGTCCCATTATTATGTTTGCGACTCTTCCGGCCCACACATTTAATTTCTACGGATGTTGAGTATGTGCTTCGATGATCTAATGAGGATTCGTCCGACTCCCAATACCTGCAATTTTGACGGTTCGCTGTGCCGTTTAGACAAAACGTCGCTTCATCGGAAAAAGGTATTTGCTGGTGTAAATTTAGATTTGTTTGACAGAGATACATCATAGTTTCACCAGAATTGCAGTCGCCAGTCGGGGTCGTCTTCGTTGAGTTCTTGCACAAGCTGAAATTTGTAGGGATGATAGTTTTCTTTCCTCAGGATACGTAGAACTGTCGTCTGACTAGCTTCATTTTCTGAGGCAACTAGTGTAGAGGTACTCTGAGGGTTCTCTTCCATACTTAACACAAATGTCAATCTTTTCATCTTTTAATTAATATTAGTTTAATTAATTTTTGGACGTCCTGTTTTTTTTCTTTTTTTTGGTCTTGTTTCTGGTCTTATTTCCACATCCGATGAAAATCAACATTTCAATTCTTTGTGTCACAGTTAAATGTGCCATATTAAAATTGGAATTTTTATAAATACTAACACATTACATTAACTTTTCGCACAATTTAATGAAAAATCTGATTAACTGACAGTAAAAACCATGGATACATTAAAAAACTTAATCTGATATTTTTTTTTGCCTAGCAACGTACTTTTTTGCTATGTTTTATTCGTGTTCAGTTTTTTCAGAAATGTTCGTTTATTTATTGTGAAAAATATGTTTTTCATTTTGTAACATTCAATTGTCACTTACTCAAAAATTTTTGTTATGTAAGGTTTCAAAATTTTTTATACCGTTAAATCGATAATGAAAGGGTCTCTCAAATTAAATTAATAAAATGGGGGTTGCCATTTGAAAAATAATTTGATGACGTCATTACTCAAAAACAAATGACATCTGAAAATAAACGTTCCCTCAAAAACGTGTGTTTTTATTAAACAAAATCGACCTGTTCGCGGATTTTTTCCCAAAATTTTTTGTTTCACATTTACTGAATTTATTCCATGCTTTAGGCGCGCACTGTATATTAAATCAAATTTTCGTACTAACTTTTTCAAACTTTGATGGCTAATTTCGACTTTGACTATTTTTCATGAAACAATTCAATTGCATGATGATAAGATATATTATTAGCGATACCATAACATTTAATAAGATAATTTTTATGTTGTAAAGTAAGCATTATTTGGAATTAAAAATCAATAATTGAAATTTCAAGCGCTTTGTCCAACACTATCCATGTCAAACAATAACAATTGCCTTATTGATGGCTTACTGGAATTTCAAATATTCTAATTAGGGACTTAAAGATTGTTAATTGATGATTAATACTATTATTAAATTTAACTTTTAAAGAAATAGTGTAAAATTAAATTAACTATTAAATAAATAGTGTTGACAGAGACAACCTACTAACTACAGTGTTGATCGACTAAATGATTATCTGGACGTGCTGTTTCTTCGAAATAAATGTTTAAATAATATTTTAGGGGTTTATGATTTCTTATTATGTCTGCGCCTTTAGTAAACATAATATTTTTAAAGAAAAATGGCTACACTCCAAACGTACAACAATGATAAAAATTACGGAATCTCTTCAAAATATTTAATATTGACTAGTAGGCCATGTTTTCATATTTGAGTATTAAATTTAATTGCAAACAATTTTTCTTAATCACTTTTTTACATAGCGTGAATATTTAAGGTGCTTTACTCTTCATTATTATTTATTTTTTGCTATTGTTGAGCACACTGTATGTTAAATTGAACAAACAACAAACTTTCTGGACGTTTCAAGACAAGCAAAACTATTTATGAAGAATGACTTTTTTGTCGAAAAATTAAATTTTTTTGTCCATTTCGCCTATAGGTAACCCAATCCGGGGACACCCTATATGTTAATTATACAACAATAACATATAAGCATGTAATAATATCTGTTTGTCTGAAAATCTATTTACCGCGCATTAGATATACCGAGTGAGTTTTATTTAACTAGCAAATGGCGTTTTTGAAAATTGTTGAAATCCAAAAATTCCATTTTTTTCAAAAGTAAGCAAGGTTTCAATTAGATTTTCTAATCATGTGGTAGTTTCAAGCTTCACTTGCAGCTTTTAAACTTCACTGGAAGCTTCACTGAACCTTCTCTAGGCCAAAAAATAATTTATTTTTCTTTAATTCGGAAAAAAACTGATTTTTTTTTTTCAGAATTTTGCATGACATAACATTCGCAAAACATCAAAGATCACTAACTGGAAAATGTGTGCTTCAACGCAGGGTTCGGCATTATAAAATTCTATGATAATGAAAGTATAAACCGTATTTTTAAGCATCTTGTAAATTATATACGCGTGTAATTCTTGCCCCTGCATACCTACGCCACTGACTGAACCTGCCCATAGATCGCGTGCGGGAGCGCTGGATAGTTAAATGCAGTTTCACAGGCGGAAAGACGGGATTTCTGAACCCTAATAATCACATTATTAGAGTTGAATTCTAAGCAAAAAAAGTCTCTTTCGTTTTTGTCATATAACTTACCGTTTATTGATATAATTATTATATATTTACCTAATCATTAATAAAAGTGTTATCTACATATCTTTTTTCCAAGACCTTTTTTTTCATTAGAATAATATGGCATTTAATTATTACTAAATTCTTATACAGTGAATTCCAAAAAGTACGCATATCATATGGGAAAACTTTATTATTAATGACACTATTATGAAACCAAAATTGCACCTAGTGGTGTCGGTATAGGGGCTCTCCGAACATGTTCAAATTGACATGTAAATGTTAGAACCTTAAAAAATGTTTTTTTTTTGGAGATAGTGAAAAAAGTAACTTTTTTAGTTTTTTTTTTAATTTTTATCAAAATTTTAAATTATCGCTTTTTTATCTGCCTTTAAATGCTCTGTTTTTTTTTCTAGTGACATATGTTCTTGATATCCTTTTCCTCACTGCCAAAAAATCTTTATTCAACAAATTTCATTATAAAGTTGTGTCACAAATTATCTTTTACACATATTTTTTGTACAAAATAAGATATTTCTAATTTATAAAAATTGTTAACTTCAGAATAATCAGTTTCGGTATTTATCAGAATTCGTTGGCACAGCATAGATCCTGTACCATTGTATGTACTTAATACACTCGTTGAGTACATCAGTGTAATGTAATGATCCATCACTGAGTTTTTCTTGGTAAGTGAATTCGATTGTTGTTCGTGTAACACTGACGTAACTGAACCTAAATACGGCCCTGTAATGCAACAAACAGCTAGTACTATCAAGTAGTCTTAAATGAATATACAGTAAGCGGCACCCTAATGCGTACATAGCCGAATGAAGGGCAATTGATAATTTAACTTCTTTGTTCAGTATATGTAAACATGAGGTGAGAACCAATCGCAATCCAATCGCTAGCGCAGGCGTATGAAAGGTATCCGGTTTGTCGGTAGGGCTGTTTGAGTTAAAATTTGAAATACCATTTTATATTTTATTCTGGTCTAGTGCCTGATTAGAAAAGTGCGTATCATCAATCAATATTGTCATTTGCCAATGAGTTTACGTATGTGTGTAAGCTAAAACACATACGCCAGCACATCTCCTTGGAACAACTATTCGCATACTAATATAAAATATAAATTAACCAAACAACAAGTACGACAACAAACGACTAGTGTCTAGCCGGTACCAGGTCACGGGCGATCCTGGCCAATGAGAAATACCTGTGTAACGCGGTGAAGGCGGCAAACTTGAAGTCAGTAAGTCACAAAACTTTGATATGAAAGGTTTAAAGCAATCACCTTACTAACTTAGCTTGATTCTTTTTCGATATTAAAATTTAGTTTTTTAAGGAAATACAGACAAAATTTGTCTTATTATTTAATGAAAATTGATTACAGGATTTACAGTTTTATTTTATTTCTCATCAGTAAAATTGTCTAGAAGTATGCGCGTTTTTCTTTTTCGGTTTGATTGGTCGGATCGCCCGTGACCTGGTGCTGGCTAGACGGTAGTAGTAAATTCGCCTAACTATAACATAAAAATGTATCATTTAATATGTATTTAATATCCACCTATGTACGCATTAGGCTGCCGCTTACTGTACATATGTATATACTCAATAAACTAGGAAAACTAACCTAATACGGATATGACGTTGCCCAATGCGACCAAGCTCTTATTAATATTGGCACCTTCACGAAACTGAGGGGTGCTGTAACATCTACTGCCGGCCCGTTCGCTACCGGCCAGGTCTATTAGATGTAGTTTCACACCATCACAGTTTATCGAGAATACGGAATGACTTCTGCTTGACTGGGGATTTGTTAAGGTGGCTGCGGTTCTTCTCTGTTTATTTCCTCGGTCCAACCACTCTAACAGGCCGGCAGAATCGGTTACTGGATGCTCCGACAGCCCTGTAAAATATGTCAAAGTAATGGGGATTTTTTCTGATATAGGAATATGTTGGGGAGAGTGCCATAGCAACCGGGGTTCTGCCACAACAGGGCCCGCAGTCTAGGGGGCCAGATGTTCAAAATTTTTTCGCGGCCAATCTGGTCCACTGGTCCACTTGTATTTAGATTCGGAATATTCCTCGTTAGCTTTGACAATGCATTAGTTTTTAGCGTTTTAATTGAAAATTGTTGTCCAACAGTTACACGTTTTATCAGTTCTTACAATGTGTTTCAAATCAATTACAAACCGTCAGCATAATTTGCTTGTGGAAAGCAAATTCTCATTCGAGACAGCACACGAAACAAATAAATTAATATAACCTTAGATTAATCAGTTTTTTTAATTGGTTTCTGTTCTGTTCGAGCCACCGTAGTCTGGATTCCTCGCGTTTCGCGCGCGTGGGCGAGGGCACACAGTATCCCAGCCCTCGTTTTTAATCGGGCTTGTTCGGTGACTGGTAAAGTTTGGCGACCATTGCAGCAGACAGACATCGTTAAATCGTTCGAAAATCAGCTGAACGGGTCACATTTGTTGAGTGACCTTTTTTAGTGATTGTTTATTTTCTTCGCTGAGAAGTGTGTTTTTACTGTTTTTGATTGTGAAACGTTTCAAAATAAAATCGGTGGACTTTTTATTGACTAATAAAGATATTACATACGAGATCCGAACGGAAATTAAACGGTTAGGAAGGCCGATACCCGATTTGATTATTTCCAAAACAGACGTAGGAAAATCGCGAAATTATTCACGAAATTTTAATAGTAGTATCTACGACAGATTAAAGTGGTTATGTGGGTGTCCAAGAAACAAAATGTTTTGTTTTATTTGTTTAGTGATGGGTGGCAACCCAAGTACATGCTCAAGAAGGGGTGAGTGATTTAAAACATTTAAATAAACGAGCTAAGAAACATGCTAGCTACAATGAAAAACATTTACATAACATATTAGATTTTAGTATTTTGGGAAAGATAAAAATAAGGCATGATAGTGCTTATCGTGAAAACATAAGACGTCACAATGAAAATGTGGTTAAAAACAGATATATTTTAAACCAAATACACATTTTTGTGAACAATAAGGACAGGCGAGCTGATTTCCTCTACAAATAACGGTAAGATACCTACATCAAATTTTTTTCACATGTTGCCACCCATTATTTTAATATATTTAAGCCCTCAATATTCGTGACTAAATATTATTTCAAAAAGCTACCAAATCCCAAAAATTATTCTTGTGAAAGTCTATATTTTTTGTATAAAAGAATTTTTCATTGAAATTCTGAAGTGTCAGTAAAACGCATGACTGAAAATTTTAAAAATTTTCTCCTGCTGCGCATTGGTAGCTAATAAGTAATCCTACTGACACACCCTGTGCCCACCCATGTAACACACCCACGAGCCGCCACTGGTTGATACGGCACTGGTTGGGGATGTTCTCGGCGTAAACAAATTTCATCAATCCGATTGCAAAGTTACTCAAAAGTATCAGGGGTTTTCAAAAACTAAGACTAATGGTGCAAAATAATTATGTATTAATCCTCAATAACGATACTTTTATCATGCTTTACTGTATAGTTTCCATGTACAGTAATTATCGTATCTCAATTATGGTGCTACTGTTTAAAGACTAGAATTAAAGATATTCTTTGAGAGCTTATAGAGTCTTTACGATATCTAATTCTGATTGAATCGCCATCCTTTAAGGCATTTTTGTTTTGCTTGAGAGAACATATAAAAACTTGGAGCTATATCAAGGCTATAGAGTCTCTTCCAAATGGGTTATGTTATGCATGCATTAGTATCTCGGCTATTGTTGCAAAGCCATATATATATATTAAGTGCAAAGGAATTTTCACCCACCCAAACATTTTTTGGACGAGGTCAGAAAAAGATGGGTATGGGACTCAAAAGTTCGGCTCGGGGTGGGCTGAAAAGGGTTCGAGCATCCTTAGGAAGGCTTTCCTGAGTGACCCCACTCATAAAGACCTGCATATAACTCCGGAAAATTTGCAGGGGGTGGGCTAGTGGTGGAATTTCACTTTTTTAGCTTATGCCGTCCATTCCCAGTAGGTCCAGTTAACTTCGAAAACCTTGAAGTGATGCCAAGAAATGAATTTAAGACCAAATAACACACCACACCGCCTCCAACAGGGGCGGAACCAGAGGGAATTTGTGGGGGGTTGCTGTAGGGTGGCCTGGAGGGGTGCTTGAGTTGTCAAAGGGTGAAAGAAAGGTGTGGCACCCCACACCAATTTATTAATCAGCATTAGAATCAATGGAATTGCCAGGGAATTGAAACAGAAGTCCGATTATTTATGCAAAACCCAGTGTAACGGTAGAGGGATGGCTCACAGTGGCTGAAAAACGGATGGAGGGATGGAACAGCGATCACACGCTCAGGAATTTTTGGGGAGGTCTTGATGTGTACCAGGATAGGGTTTTATCCAGTAGCGTCCTTCTTAGCCCATCTTGAAGGTCTTTTAGTTTAGTCACCAGAATTATTTACCTGTATATACTTTCTTAATTCTCTGCCGTTTACTTTAAGTGTAACATTGTTTTAACGGTCTTTACAACCATTAAAACAACGTTTAAAAACACATTTCTTAAACGTTCGCAAATACATTTAATATTCCGTAATATGGAACGTTATTAATTTAAGAATATTTTGTGTGAACTTAATGTGTGAAAAGTGAACTTTAAACGTTTTTATTTCCGTAATGCTAACCGTTTAAAACCGCAACATTTAAAGTTGAATGTATGTAGTAAGGACACGCATAAAATGTTTGACAAACAAAAATAGAAATTTTCGATTACCTACCCGAAAAATCTATAAAAATGCACAGATTCAAAGTCTGAAAAATTCTATCTCTCAAATCTAGATGTTGAGTTATTTGACAGTTGGGTTTGAGTTGATTTACTATACAAATCAGTTAAAAAATATTTTCTAGAAATCGCAATACTTGTATGTAGTATTAGAACTAAAAAAAACGAAATTCAAAGACTTGTAACTCGGTTAGAATCGACGTGGAATAAAATTTTTTGTGTTTCTTAGTTGTCTCACATAATATTACTAACGCGCTAAATTTCAGTCCAATTTGTCGTATTTGCTCTCGCAGCATATCCTAATATGAAAAAAAACAATGTTTGAGGGCAACATTGACAATTTAAAATATTGCTATAAATAAACGTCAGTGATTTGTTGAAAGTGTATTAATGATCATAACCCGGAGTGAATCGTACATGACGTCAAATATCAGGATAGGACCGTAGCTCACGTATCAAGGAGCATATAAATAATTACCAATATCTTCTTACATCTTAACATCTAAATACACTTGTTTATAAAGTCGCAAACAACTTCTGCACTATAACTAATCTAATCATCGCGTTATTTTACAAATTTTAATATAAATACTTTTACCTCATGGGAATTACTTGTTAATCCGTATCTGGAATGTACGGTAGCTGGGCTCTACTAACAACAGATCTAAAATTAAAGTATAATTCAATTAAAAGAGGCTAGAGACTTTTTTGCAATACCGAGTGTTCCACAATGACGTTAACAAGTCATATAATTTGAAAAGATTAAAATAATATAAAAGTATGAGTGAATTGAGTCCAGGCAATTATTCGTTCAATGTGGAGTTATTATATAAACAAAATAAACAAATACCACCCACAAAATTATAACATAAAATAAATAAAACAAACATAAAATTATTAGGATATTCAAACACATGTATCGGCAGGTAAAGAAAAGGATCTAACGTTTAACTGACATATACCATTATATAAAACATTAATTAAGACCTGAAGAAGTCTGAGTACATTAGACGAAACGTCGGCAAAAACTTGTGCTTCTTTATTTGTCTAATATCCCCAAAAATAATTCCCTTGTCAAAATATAAAAAAGACCTGCAAATGACACGAAAACTCTGATTACAACTTAAAAACCATGTTGCATCTAATAGCCTTTAAGAAGCCACTTCCAAGTAATTTTTTCAAATATCACCCTTAATTAAATATTAAATTACCCTAATTAAAACTCAAAAGTTACTCTCTATTTAATTCCTACTAAAGTGGTATAACACACTTTGTGCTTCAGTATTTGCCAATTCGATTAAGACGTTTGGTGGTGATTTGTAACTTGTAACACAAGAAGTAAACATTCATCAAGACAGAACAGTTCAAGTATCATGACTAATGGTCCATTCATTGTATCTGGATTAAACGAGTTTATAAACGTTTTTCCCGTGTTTTGCAAGCATATTAGGTAACATTAAATATTTACCAAATAAGTATGCGTAAGGAGGAAGCCTTTGTTTTACCGTGATGTGAGAGTTGAGAGCACTTTAATTGTGTTGTCAAGATAATTAGCATGTTAAAAACGTTATGCAATATTATTTTCCGCCAGGACAAAGTTCGTAGAAGTAGTGAAGGATGGAAACAATGAGAATTTACTTTCTAATCTAAAGTTGCCTTTATTTAAACAAGTTAAAGTGAGTCTGAAAATAATATTACGTAATATTTTAACTTAAGATAAACCACCATTCTTTAATTATTCTGTCTGTTCTAAGATTAAATAAGCGCTTCCTAAGGAATCACTACTTCCACATCCAATTGAGGAGCCTGCTGCAACAACGATGCAGCTCCATTTTCAACGCGTGATGAGGTTAGCTGCTTATAATTTCGATAAAAATATTAGGCGTTATTTAACGCAAATTGCACATATAGCAGCGCATGGAGTATACATACTGACATATGCTGAGCTGCGTCGACCTTGCGTTAAATAACGTCGTAATATTTTTATCGAAATTATAAACAGCTAACCTTGTTACGCGTTGAAAATGGAGCTGCATTGTTTTTCCAGCAAGCTCCTCAATTGTTCTAAGTTGAGTTAGAGTAACTCTAAAAAAATATTAAGTTCTATTCTCAAAAAAAAAGTTATTTGGATATACCACGTGGATTAAGTAATAAAGAGTACAATTTAAAAAATTTTGCACTGTGCTATTTTAACGTAAATTAACATACTTACAATATTGCTTGTTTGGATTGCTGCGTTTTATACTCTTTATCTTTTACATAAAAAAATGACAAATTGTTTGTTTTAATGTTTGGGTTATATATAAATAGTTTAATAAACCTTGGAAATTATTTTCCAATATCCCTGTTTTGAAAAATTACATTCGTTGTTCGTTCTCGTCCTTTTACTATACTTATCCCTCCCTAATCTCCTTTTGTGCTCCAGTTGTCCTCACTTTGTCTTCTTTCTGTCCTCCTTTTGTCCTCCATTTGTCCACCTTTCCCCATTTTTCCTATCTTTGTCCTCCTTTGTCCTTTTGCTGTCCTTGTCCGCATCGACCTCCTTTAGTCTTCTTTAACATTCATGTCCTTTTAACCATTCTTTGTCCTCCTTATCATCCTTGTCTTTGTTGACTTTCTTAACCTCACTTACACTCTTTGCCCTTGTTTATCCACAAGATTCTCATCCTCATTGGTTTTCTTAAGTTCTATTTGTCCGTCTTTCTCTCACTAACTACTTGTCCTGTTGCACCAAGTCACTTACTTGCCATTCAATACTTCATCTTCCTTATAATTTTACCTCCTTTTTTCCTAATTGCCCTCTTAAATTAAATCCCATTACTCACCTTTATTCTCATTGATAAACTTGTCATCATTGACCTCCTTAATCTCCATTTATTTTTTCTCATTCCCCCCTTAACTACTTGTCCTTCTTGTCTCGTTGGACCAAGTTACCTTCTATTCATACATTACCTTCTTATCTAGTCATTTATTTTTTCCTCATTCCCCCTTAACTACTTGTCCTTCTTGTCTCGTTGGACCAAGTTACCTTCTATTCATACATTACCTTCTTATCTATGCATTTATTTTTTTCTCATTCCCCCTTAACTACTTGTCCTTCTTGTCTCGTTGGACCAAGTTACCTTCTATTCATACATTACCTTCTTATCTAGTCATTTATTTTTTTCTCATTCGCCCTTAACTACTTGTCCTTCTTGTCTCGTTGGACCAAGTTACCTTCTATTCATACATTACCTTCTTATCTATTCATTTATTTTTTCTCATTCCCCCTTAACTACTTGTCCTTCTTGTCTCGTTGGACCAAGTTACCTTCTATTCATACATTACCTTCTTATCTATTCATTTATTTTTTCTCATTTTCCCTTAACTACTTGTCATTCTTGTCTTGTTGGACCAAGTTACCTTCTATTCATGCATTACCTTCTTATGCATTACTTTCTATTCTGCATTTTTAACTTGATGATGAGGGCTTATTAGTCTAGCTATAAGCACTAGCGTCTTATTAATGAGATATTTGAATTTTTCTACTTTATAAACCTATAAGACGATACGTCACATGGATATCTTCCTTAGTTCACGTTAAAATACAACCCCACTTGCCGTTTCCCCACGCGTGGAACGAATTACAAATAACATCATCAGTTAAATGAAAATAAATTCATGATATGGCTGCAAATAAAAATTGCGTTTTTTAGATGATTTTTGGAGGTTGTTCAAACTTGAAAGTCTTTGCCCGACCGCCTTTGTTGGGCAAATGATATAATATGTGTCACAAGTCGCAATACAAGTAATTTATTAATTTAAGTTTATTTAACTAATTACTTAATTCAATTTATGAAATGATAAGTTTATACTAGTCGAATAATACTTATTGAATAGACTTGCCTTGAACGTAAGGTCCTTTCTTTGGATGTTCTCTGACTCTTAACGGCAGCCTTTTTTTTAAACTACTTCCATCCACAGCTTCCTCGGAGCAAAGTAAGTCTCTCACTTTTTCATTATAAATTTCAAGATAGCTAAAAAAGAAAAACTCAATTGCTTTCAAGTACCTACATATATCTGGACCGGAACTCAACATTTTTAACAGATTTATAACAATGTATAACTATGTTAAAATGTAGTTAGTGATGATTAAGATTTGCCGATCGTGCTGCAATATAGCAGTTTATGTGCGACTTACTTTTAATGCTAAATGTATGTACCTGTAATGGATACCTGAATATACTTGATAAACAATCATTTCGTGAGTTCTGGAACAAATACTTTCTAGAGACTCCGTTACCACAACGTTATGTTACTATTACAACGTTAGTAAATATGTACTAGTCTTTTTTAAAATGTAAGGAAAACATTCTCATTTTTGAGATAACTTCATTCACTTTTAAAGCGATTTTCCATGCTTTCAGTTGATCAACATTTTCGTTACACAAAAGTGTTTGTTTGACTTTAGGAATTGATGAATAAGTACGCCTTTAAATTATTTCCTGCACACCGCCACAATTTATTACATAATAAAGATCTTTGTATGAACTTTCAGAACGAGGAAGAAATATTTTAACATCCAGATCGTACCCTTTATGTTATAAAAAGAGGATCTGATATCGATGTCAAAGAAAACCTGCATATGACAAGAGTATTTTAATGCTTAATACTTTGACCGCGATATGTTGTACCAGCCAATGTCAAATCCCAATACATACCAGAAAAACTGAATGGTTAACTATTTTTTTAAGTTAGTTTTCTACATTCATGGCTAATTTGATGGTAAGAAAAATCCTTGATACCTCCAAAATTTGTAATGTAATCTTAACCTCAATCAGTCGTCACGACCTCAATTTACATGCAAAAATGTGCCAAAAAAAATCTCCAAATTATATTTTTTTAAACAATGAAAAAACAAAAAAAGTCGGAATTTTTGCATCAAGCTTCGAATTTGACATACAATATTTCTCTCTAACATTGTTCCTTATTTTAAAATATAATTATTGCATAGAAAATTATGGCGACAGAAAATTCAAATGATATATTGGCGGGGGAATTTGATAGAACCAACGTGTTCGGTTCTTTTTTTGGTTAAAATTGTTGCAGATATCAATGACGAAGATAAGTTTTGAAAGAATTGAATAAACTCCCACATAGTGCAGACTTTGGGCGGACGTCTTGTATTCTTTTTGCAGAAATGTCTTTTTATTAAAAAGAAACGATGCTTTATACGGAATAGGGAAAAACTGAAATCTTCCCGTGGCCATTATGACTTTTTCGCGGTCTAGATAAAAAAATAAAAAATAATAAGCCCACCACGATTTTTTCGGCCCCCTTCCTAAAAATCAGGGCTGGTTATGGCCCTGATCCCCATAATGTTCAGATGAGAAAAAAAGAGAACTGAGACCTAGATCACTTGGACTGTTTAAAAATATAGGGTGTTTCATTTGCATTAAGGGGAAGTTCTCATCAAAACCGACAAAAAAATCGATTATTTTTTTTGCGTTTCTTGATAGCTAATTATCCGCAGAAAATATTCCCAAAACGGTTTGTACGAAATTTTTAAAAAAAGTTATAGCGAAAAAAGTGGAACCACCTTTTTTACGCGAAAATGGAATTCGCGCGTGTTTTCCGTAATATTTTTGAATTTCCCACCTTTACGACCATACCATCGGTGATCATGGTAAGTATAGAATACCTTGAATGCCACCAGATGTCGGAATATATGCTATGACTTTATAGACTTGCTTCTATATACATATAGGTACTAATATCAACGGTTATAGCGTGTACCGAAACTTTAAACGCATTGTTCTCGAAACGATGTTTTCAAACTGGGCGCCACGATATCTCAAAAACTACTGAACATATCACTATTTTTTTTCAAAGTAGATTAAATTTATTGGATCCTAAACCTAAAAAATGATAATATTGGTATTTTATTTGTTTTATAGCACTTTGAAGACCGAAAAAAAAAATTAGAAAAACGGTACCGAACATTTGCATATTCGCCATTTTTTCAATTTTTGATTTTTTTAATGATTTTATAGCTTCAAGATCCAACAAATGTAATCATAAAAATTTTTGAATTCCTGATTTCAGATAATATTTAGAAGCGTTACAGTGGCGCCCACTTGGATACTTTTTTTTGAGGCGGCCACGTTTCAGCATAAATAAACAATTACTATTATATTATTTTTTACTAAAAAAAAAAATGTAAACATACTTTAAGACCTATTAAATAAGTACTAAAAAAGTTGAGTTCTTTATTTACTTCCTTCCATGAAAAAAAAAATTGAGAAAATTGTGTCATTTTTTGGGTCGCTAGATGAGAACCTCCACTTAAACAAGTTATGCAGATTTGAACGTGTCAAAATGTAGCATAATAAACTGAACACGCGGTACACAATCTTCCAAAAAGTTATAACGGTTATTTCAGACCGTAATACCTGTAAATAAAAAAACATTAAATATCTCTGAAACTGGGTTTAGGTATATGTTTTTGGGTTTTGGGTTTTTGACTCATAATTATGTCCTTTTTTTAAATTGTAAAAATATATAGGGTGTTTCATTAAAAAAAAAAGAAGTTAATCGACATATAGGAGAATAAGAACGCCCTGTAATATTTTAAAGAAGTGGTATAAAATGGTGCAAACAGCCTCACATATTGCATTTTAGTATTTATTATAAATAAGTATATATACAACGATTCTATAGACCAAATACACACTAAACACTCGCCTATAGCTACTCAGGGAATTACAATATTAAAATTACAGTATTACTGTTGTAATAATCACAAAGAAAAATTAAGTCATACCTTCATCATTTACTGTCTTGTTACTAGCTGGTAACTTGTTATTATCTTATCAAATTTCAAGAGGGGTATCCAAACTTTTTATTAGATACTTTATGCAGTTGAAGTAGAATTATATCTTCACAAGTTTCACAAAAAAAAAATCGTTACTTATAACACGGCACTAGATGCGTATGAGAAAAAAAACTTTTATTTATGACCCACAATATACTGTCCAAATAATTTCGCAAAACTCGAAATAAACAAGTGCGGAAATAGATTTAAATATCTGGCGTGGAGCTCAACTACAACACCGATCACGAGCGAAATCGGATATAAACTGAGGTAGAAATTTTGCAGGAATTGGATCATTTAAATACGTCGGTTCGTGTAAACAGATGTAGGAACGTAAAATAATGGAAACACTTTATTATGGTAGCGTGAGAATTAAGTAACATATAAATTTGGTGACGGTGTTTGTAGTCGTTGTCGGAAAACGCTCGGAGATTCCAGTTAAATTGCATATTTGTAAATCGCAGTTTTTTAATACGTAGCAATTAATTTAATACTTAACACGCTATGGATATTTTTTAATTCGAAATCTTTAAGTAGGTAGGGCCTTCTTAAATGCTCGCGCTGTTTAAATTTTAAATAACTAAAATGTATGTGTTGCCTAAAATGTTTGAAAAAAATATTATTTCAGAGAGAAGTTTTACAACGAAGTTGATAATGATTTATCCGGTAGATTCAAAAAGTATTGAGCCTTGCTGATATGTTCAAATATGATTATTTATTTCATAAACAGGATGAATTTAATTTTGAATGTAAGCGCCATCCGACTCTATAAGTTGTCGCCAACGAGTAGGCAGACTGCGGATACCACGTTCCCAGAACTCACGCGGTTGTGAAGCGAAAAAGTCGGGTATGACTACATAGGTAGTGACAATCGTCAAATGATTTATTTATTAAATGTTTGCTTAGGGCACAGAACAAATGATAGTCAGTGGCAGTGGCGGCCGGTGGGATTTGATATGCTCGTATTTCCGTAAGGAGGCACGGGACCTACACCATATTTTAGGGGTGGCTACTAGACCCAAGTAGAAGACAATAATGGCAAAAAATCTTCATGGAAAACTTACAAAAACTTTTTTCCAAAAATGGCTGCCTCCGGGCAGATCTTGAAAACGGCTTGCAAAATATTTGCGAAATAATTTTTTTTTCATAATCACGGAGTAAGTAAATACATTTTTTTGTACTTGTAATTTTTGCAAAATTCTTATTTTGGTTATAGAAACAACTAGTGTAAAATCTCACAGACGAAATGCTGGGGTGAAATAAAAATTCAAATTACCATAACTTTTACAGATCTCAAAATATAAAAGACTGTATTTACTCGGTGATAATGAAAAAAAATAGTTCGCAAATATTTTGCAGCCGTTTCCAAAATCTGCCCGGAGGCATCCATTTTTGGAAAAAAAATTTCGTAAGTTTTCCCTGAAAATGTTTTGCCATTATAGCCTTCTACTTGGGTCTAGTAACAACCCCCTAAAATATGCCGTGGGTCCCATGCCTCCTTACGGAAATACGAACATGTCAAATTCCACCGACCGCCTCTGGTCAGTGGGGAAAAGGTCTGGTGAATACGGTGGATGGGGCACAACTTCAAAACTTCACTGCAAGGGTTCAAGGCGTGTCTGTTCTGCTACATAATCGTGTAGTAGTATAACTTTGTCATGCCGCAGCCGCAGAAGACGGAAGTGGGTGGCCAAATTGAGGAGTTGAGCACAATTGATAATGGTGGTGACTGGTATTGTCCTTCAAATGACACCATCACCTGTCTTGGGTGGACGTCAGGTTTAGGTACCGATTGTGCTTTAGCATCTGCGTCTACCCACTTACGTTTAGTATTGTAATTTACATAAAGCACCCACTTTTATTCCCCGGTAACAAGATAGTTCAACTGGTCACAACGACGACTACGGGAGAAAAGTGTGTAAATGTTACTCCGATCGATCAGCTTCACTTAATAGACGTGGTATCCATTTGCTCAACTTTTTGGACTTTGCCTAGCCTTACGAGTCCATGTACTAATGTGGCCTGGCTACAGCTGAGCTCGCGTGCCATCTCTTATATATAAAAATGTATCTCTTCCCGTATAAAAATTATCCTTATTTGCCCCCCCCTCCCCGCTACCATCCCCCAGCTACAACGCTGTGCTTGGTCACAAATTTTCCTGTCCGTTACACATACGAGGTGTGTAAATTAAGTAATGAGACTGGCAACGTAGGGAACGATCTATCAACACTGTGGAGACGGGATTTGGAAGGGCTGTAGGTTAACCTGTAATGCACCTTCAGTACAAGTTTGTTAGAGTCATTTGTTTGTTCTCTGTGTTGTAAACCGTTTGTTTCTAGTGCGTATTAAAAATGAGTGACATAATTTTGAGCAACGGTGTGCTGTCAGATTTTGCTTCAGTCTTGGACACAGCGCAACGGATACTTTTGCAAAACTTCAACACGCCTGCGGAGACAATGTTTTTTCAAGAGGCCAAGTTTTTCGATGGTTTAAGTCATTGGCAGAAGGAAGAGAGTCGATTGAAGATGAACCACGCAGCGAAAGGCCTTCATCTCCAAGAACCGATGAAAATATCAATAGAATACGGGATCTTTGCGTTCAGATCGTCGGTTTACGATAAGAATGATCGAGGAAGAGTTAAATTTGAATCACACCACTGTTCATTAGATTGTAACTAACAAATCGAGGATGAGAAAAATCTGCGCAAAAATGGTTCCAAAAAACCTTTCGCAGGAGCAAAAGGACATTAGAAGAGAAAGGTGTCTTGACTTTTTGGAATTGATTGAAAATGATCTCCATTTTTTGGAACGTGGTGATGAGATTTGGGCGTTTGAGTACGACCCGAAAACCAAGCGCCAAAGCATGGAATGGCACATCTCAAGCTCTCCAAGACGCAAAAACTCAAGAATGAGCAAGTCGAAGATCAAATGCATGCTGATTTGCTTTCTAATTGTCCACAAAGAGTTTGTGCCTCCAGGCCAAACAGTAAATCAATACTTTCATAGAGCTTTTCTTGAAAAACTTCGAAAGAGGGTCATGCGTGTGAGACCAAACACCAAGAACAACTGGATATTGTTGCATCACGACAATGCGCCTTGTCACATAGCCATTTCAGTAAACGAGTTTTTAACCAGTAAAAACATTCATGTGCCTCCTCAGCCTCCTTATTCGCCTGACTTGACTCCTTGTGACTTTTTTCACTTCCCGAGATTGAAAAATCACCACAAGGGACGTCATTTTGGGACCACAGAAAACATTCAAACGACTGTAGCCGACCAGCTATGTATGATGAATGGAAGAACCGTCTCCAGCGCTGTGTGGCTTCCCAAGGAAGTTATTTTGAAGGAGACAATACTGAATTGTAATTTTATTCGAATAAAAAAAAATGTCAGTCTCATTACTTAATTTACACACCTCGTACCTCCATGCTGTATGGTTTTCTAAGGGTTCTTCTCACCTAGGGGAAAAACCAAAGGTGATAGGGTTAAACCAAGCTCAGATTCGTGGTTAAGTGGTCCATTTGTGGTCCTATGTAAGCATTGTGATTTGATTTGTCATTCTTTTCATAGCCAGGTAGACTATACAGGGTGGTTACTAAGTTAGTTGAGTAATATTTTTAATAGCGTATAGAACTATTCATGACAAACATTTTTTTCAAATACAATTTTTCAACAAACTCAAAATAAAAAAAGCTATAAAACACTCTATAAAAACACACCTACGGCTTATCGCTTTTTAGTGAATCATCTTATTTATTCCTATTTTTTTTTTCATGGTTTTGTATTTAAAATTTCCCTGTACAATATTTTATTTTAATTTAAGGCAGGACCGGGTAAATGTTGTTTTTCAAATTAATAATAAGGAAACTTTTTTTATATTTGAGTTTTGTTGAAAAATACTTGTTTTCATAGTTAAATTTTGCTCAGAAATGTTTACAGGCGATATTTATGAGAATTATGAACAAACATCCACCAAAAACCAAAACCTATAGTAAACAAAAAAAAAATACAGCTGCGTTTTGTTCTTAATTCCGTCTACATCCGCGTAGTTTTTGTTTAGTTAACAAAACGTATTTGGACCAATAAATATTAGGTACTCCTACATATTTATTATTATTATTTAGTCTAAATCATTTCAAATTGTGGTTTTTAACTTTCGATTTGATTTAATTACCTCTATCTATTGCCATTCGCCGAATAATAAAACTATTATCAGAGAAACATTTTTCTATTCTAGAAAACTCTCAAACTTTAGCAATTCGACGTAATTGTTTTTGGGGGTAGAGACTGAAGGAATGGTCGAGTCGTGGTCGATAAACAATCAAAATTTTCCGACGCCCTTGCATGTGTGAACTCAACCCGTGTTTCATTAAGATAAGCTATCTAATGTGTTATATTCATCTAGGCGTCGATAATATATTATATTCGTACACAAACAAACACGCACTAATTTTAACAAAATTTTCATTAACCTTTGGTTACAACCTCTAATACATGTATGTATCGGGTGGACCGTTTTTGATGTTTTTGTAGGGTATATTGGACAACGTAAGATATGTATATCAGAAATATAGAGACATCCAAAAAAAAGTCATCAAAGTTGGCCGAGAAAAAAATACGTATTTCTATTCTTAATCGAATTTATAACCTTATTTACTTGTCAAGACTGTCACATCATATGACAGCCATTGTTTATTTTACAAATTGTGACAGTCACTTGTCAAAAGTTTGACATAACTGAAAA
The DNA here is from genome assembly GCA_029963805.1 of Aromia moschata. Lineage (NCBI taxonomy): Eukaryota > Metazoa > Arthropoda > Insecta > Coleoptera > Cerambycidae > Aromia > Aromia moschata. Next base: position 1,347 of record JAPWTK010001102.1, on the reverse strand, counting down.
GCTTAGACATGACCGCTATTTCCATCTCTCTCGTTCATAGCCACAGTTGATGACGTTTTTTTTGGATGTCTATATATGATGTAGCAGTCCCGGGATATTATATTTATAATTGTGTCCGAGTCTCCTTTTTTTTATAAAACTTAACAACCGTTAAAACAGATCATGGCTATCGCGATTAGATTTCGTGCATCAGATTTTTTCATACATCAGATGAGACATGCATATACAGAGTCATTCCAAAAAATCGTTATTAAATCTGGTTATGAACGAGAGAGATGGAAATAGCGGTTATGTCGAAGCTCGAGGGGAAACTTTTTTGTCGAAATAAATAACGGAATTCAGTTTTATTGTAGAACAGAGGCATGTTTCACTTCACAAATTTATCTTAGAAATGACATTAGAATAAATGCAAACTGGATATATTCGGTGAGAGCTGCATATGAGGACTTCAGGGAAGTTTTTCCAGACGCAGTTATTCATTTCTACCAATTTGGCCGGTAGTAAAACATTTTATAAACTTGTACCGGCAAACCAGAAACGTCAATCAGAAACAAGGAAGTGGCAGACCCAGAGTAACGACAGAACAAAACGTTGAAGTGGTTCGGCAAGTGCTAACAGACAATCCAAGAACATCAATTAGCCATCTGAGCCAACAAATAAACCTGCCTTATACAACGTGTCAACGAATTTTGAAAAATTATTTGAAGCTCCATCCATATCGTCTGCAACCTACACGTGAAATTCTCAGATCGGACGAACCTCTAGGACTACAGCTCTACCAATGGTTTATTAACAATTTTAACAATAACGATGTCTTCGAAAAAGTTTTTTTTTACTGATGCATCTGTTTTGAGCTATCTTATATACCTTAGAATGTGAGACTTTGGAAGTGCAGACAATCCTCATTTTTATAATGAAATCGCTACATTCAGAAAAAATGGAGTGTGGGCAGCTGGAAGCAGAAGGAGCATTGTTGAACCTATTTTTTTAACGGAACACTGAATGCAGAAAGGTATGTCAACACGAATCTTAGACGAATTGCAAGAAGGTTATATTCAACAAGATGGAGCTCGTGCACTAATTTGAACACGCAGACCATATTCCCCCTATAGATCAGTGTTTTTTTTCTCTGGCCTTAAAAATAAATTTTGAAACTCCTGTTGGCGATATGGAAAATCTTCAACAACGCAGTGCCACTAAAATTGAAGAAATCAATGGAACACAATTAATATTGCAGCACAGTATTGACTCAGGTGTGTATAAATATGGACGGTAGTAATTTCCTTTAATAGGGTCTTATTTTTTCGCAGATATAATTAAAAATAAAAAATAAAGTTCTTTATTTCT